>CAMOHE010025195.1:0-56803 GCA_946598075.1 Artocarpus hirsutus
ATTTTATATTTATAATTATTATAATAGTATTTATATAATTTAATATTGATATTACTATGAATATTAATATTAATATTATGCCATTCATATTGATGTTATATTATTATGTTTTTATTATTAATGTTATTATTAAATTATAATTTTATATTGATATAATATTTATATCTATATCATATATTAATATTAATTTATAATAATAGTATGAAATTATTTTATTTTATTATTATAGTATTTATATATATTATATTCTAATATTAATTAATAATAATATATATTATATTTAGATATTGTATATGTAATATATTATATATTATTAATATTGTTAATGTTATTATTAACATTATTATCAAATTATTATTTTATATTGATAGAATTTTTATATTTATATTGCATAGAAATATTAATTTATAAAAATATTATAATAATAATAGTTTAATAATAATATAATTATTATCATCATCATCATGAAAAAAAAAAGTGAGATTTTTATAATTTTGAGATTCCCAGGAATATGAATATCACCTGTTGGATGGGCTTCAGATTACCCCAAAATGAGATAATCTGAATCCCATGGGAATGAGTTTCCCAGGAATCCAAAACTTAGATTACTGTATACCAAACATGGGAATTTTACAGATTCTCATTCCCACCTCAAGATTACTGCATACCAAACGCCCCCTAAAAAAACTACAAGAGAATACCATCTTGAATTTGTTAGTTTGCTCTTGGTAACTTTCAATGATCCTTCTAATTACCTTTTCTAATGAGTCCAATAAATTGGTATTTGGTGGTCTAGTCAAAGATAGAACCTCACTGGTGTATGCTAGATCCTTCAATCAATTTCTAACACCTAGAAAGTTTCTTCAGCAAACGCCTCTATTAGGATTTTGCATCAACAATATTACACACACACACACGCGTGTATATATATTTGCATATAGAACACGAATCATAGCTTTTGGGAAGATTTGTGTTATATACATGTGTGTGTGTGTGTGTGTGTAATCTCTGTAAACTTGAGCTGCAATTCGGTGACGCACTTGGAAAGCTTAGTGGGTTCTTAATGCTGAAAAACCTGCGGAACGTCAAAAGAAAAAGGATGAAGAAACCTACAATAAAGCACAACTGCACCAGTGCTGTATATAATGCATGTTGAGAAAATAATATAAATTACTCAAATCACCAAATTTTAATTTCAACCCGTAATTATACGGGTTTCCAATTGCCAACTCCGGCCAGTCAAGTGGAGATTAAGTTTTAATATACATTTAATTTAATTGTCATTTAGAGTATCTTTAATACAATATTAATCAATGTGTCGATGTCAAATTTTGACATTAGAGTAGCTAGACAAATCACTCTCTAATGCAATACTATTTTTGTATTAAATTTTGCATGTGCTATATATACCATGACAAATATGCCAATTTTAACAAACTTCCAATTTTAACAAACTTTGTACCAAATACAGTCTATATCAAATTTCAGCATTTCATTGTTGTTGGTTAATGTATTTATAATTTTTAATTTAATTATTACAATATTGACAATTTTAAATTAGTTTAATATTAAAGTTTCCTTCCACAACTTTAAAGGTTAATAATTTTGAGAAAAAGTAGACATAACATTTAAAATAATATTATGCATTGGAGCGTAAATGAAACAACATATCAATTATGTCATTTTTACATTTTTTTGTGCCAAATACTGTAGTAGCCTTAGCATTTATATTAAAGGTACTCTAATATTGTTATAAATTTATTGTTTCAAATTCACAAGAACAATAGTACTACTGTAAATATTTTTCTGTTTTCTCACAAATAATAAAAGTTAAAATAAGTAAGGAAAATATTTGCGGGAAAAAACAAATATTGGACGTGTAATAACCTCTCTTTAATTCCTTAGTCACAGGGAACAAAAGATCAGAATAAGATACCTCTTTTTCTAACTTTAAATAGAGAATGGTTTTTTTTCCCAGATAACTATACAAAATGAGGACCAATGAAGAGCCAGCTAAATCTCTAGGATTATTTTGATTTCACTATCAAGCATAAGAAATAATTGACGAATATAATATAAATTGAATAATGTTATGCCTCACCTTAATGGCTAATGTATAGGGCTATTTTGTTTAATTCTGCAATGAAATAATGAAACGAGAACCATATTCCCTTTTAGTAAGGATGGACGAGAAGCTACACGCGTGGGAATCTTTGATTCAAGGTGGTCGTTTAAAGAGATTGATTAATTTAATATTTTTTTTGTCGCTCTCAAAATCTACTATATAAGGCTGACATTGATCAGAAGAGACGCACCAACAAATCATAAAAATAACAAATACCCGTCTCCTGTATCACTTCTGATATTCATCATCTTTTCTAGTTTTTCATAGTGATATATCACAAATAAAGAGTTGCTCATTGAATTCTTGAAAACGAAACGGCGCAAACAAAGGAGAAAGTGACAAAAGAAAGGTCCAAAATGGAGGTAATTTATTAGTGTCTTAAATGCGAAGCGTTTTAGTCTGCTACGTTAGTTTTCTGCCAAACTACAACCATGGTTTATAGGTCATTGTTACGTGTAGGTTACTATTTTTGAGCATTTGTAGAAAATATTTTCCTCCATCAGAAGCAATAAACTTCAAAGAAAATGATTTTCTGTATTTTTTTTTTTTTGGTGGGAAAATGATTTTCTGTTTTGCTATAAAGGTGGTGTTGTAAATATCATGCTCATATTGTCATGTATACATTTTATATATATGGTATTTCTCTGTATTCGAAGCCAAACCTTTGGTTTGTAGTTGGTACGAAAATTTATGAAGAAAATGGAGAAAAAAAGCTTGATGATGTATGCTATCGTGAAACAATTGAAAGAAAAAGTATAATATAATATATGTATATATATAATATACTTTTGGTAAAAGAATCTTATAGCTTGAAGCTAGAAATCTCCTATGCTATATAAACCTTTTACCTTCTTTATATGTATCATGATTCTCTGATAAATGCATTTGTTCATAATATTACAACTAGCTGTTGACTTTTTCAAGTTCCTTGGGGGTGGTGCGAAAAAATTAATTCTTATACAGGGAAATTAATTGCCGTTGTTTTTCTTTTTCTTTAGACAAGCAAGAGAAGAAAAAAAAAAAATCTTTAACATAATATGAGGTGAGAATAAGTTTTGTGTAATACTCTCAAGACGTTTGAAACTTGAAACGTTTTATCATTTTCTTTTATAAAATGTCTTTTTTTCCTCCCAAACGTTTTTTTCTTGTTTTTTGAAATATCTTTTTTTTCGTTTAACTACCTGAAATGTTTTTTCCTCTAAAAAATATTTTCTTATTTTTTGTTTCTAGGTTACTGTGTCTAATGTGCTCGCCTAAAACGTGTGCTTTTTCGTAATAATAAAAAAAAAAATGAGAGAGAGTAAAAAGACCAAGAGGTAGTTAATTAGCTGACCACTTTCTACGTGTCTGATAGAGAAAATAAACAAATAAATGAGAAAGAAAGTAAAACTTTAATACTAATGTCTTAATCTAGCGGGTCTTCACAAGCACAAAACGCATCTCTTTGTCTTACTGGATATCTGTTGTATTAGAGCACAAAGGGCGCTTACGTATTGGTGTTTTGAAAAGCACGAAGAACGAGAAATTAGGAAAGATTCTACAAAATCTTCACAGCAAAGCCCCTGCCACCTCACAAATTCTTCACAAAAAAACCCCTTCCATTTATTTTATTTTTTATTTTTTAAAAGAAGTCAATTCATGGATGTTTGGGCACACGGAAAGTTGCGTCGGCAGTTGACGTTTACGCGGACTTGGAAGTCGTACATGTTTTTGGACAGTTCTTGCTTCACCTTTTTTTTTTCTTTTTTCCTTGACAAAAAAGAAGAAGAAAAAAAAGAGAAACATTTGGAGAGTTTTGGACCACGTGGGAGTGGGACTCCGACTTTCTCCCCCCTCCGAGTTGTTATATATACTCCCACTCTCCATTCCCTTACGAGCACACCAAAATCCAATTTCATTTTCTTCAGTTTTTAATTAAGCTTCTTAAGAAGAAGGCTTCTCTCTGATTTTCTTTTCTTTTCTTTTCTTTTCTAATTCGAATCCCAGTACTGCTGCACAGGTGTTATCAACACAAACCAGAGAAAGAAAGTTAAATATATTGACTACTTATATAACAGAAGAAAACCAGAAGACTCTATATTACCAGTCTTAATAGACCCATCTAAAGAAGAAGCAGCACCAAAAAAAAAAAAAAAACCCATATTTTTCTTTTCTGTGTTCTCATTGATTTCCCACGCAAAGTTCACCAACTTTCAGATTCTGCATAGTAAATAAAGTCCTCTTCTTTCCTTATTAATCTTTCTTTCTCTTTCAAACACAAAGATGGGAGAACAACAGCTCCAACACTGCCAAGTTTTCGACGTCTCACTTGACGTTCCTCAACAATCCGGCTCCAAATGCTTCGACGACGATGGCCGTCTCAAGAGAACTGGTACGTATTATCAGGCCGTTCTTTTGTTCCTTTTTTGGTTATAAAAAGTAGTTATAAGTAATGGGGTTTTTTTTTTTTTTTCCTTGGTTTTTTTGATATGGAAATGTAGGGACTGTTTGGACGGCAAGTGCCCACATAATAACGGCGGTTATAGGGTCTGGGGTTCTGTCGTTGGCTTATGCCACTGCTCAGCTGGGATGGATTGCTGGTCCTGCTGTGATGTTCTTGTTCTCCTTTGTCACGTACTACACTTCTACTCTTCTCTCTGCTTGTTACCGCACTGGGGACCCTGTCACTGGCAAGAGGAATTACACTTACATGGATGCTGTTCGTTCCAACTTAGGTAATTATTTTATTTTATTTTTTATGTGAAATTGTGAAGTGGGTTTTTCTTAAAAAGCTCAAAATTTGAAGTATTTGTAATTTTGGGGTTTTGGTTTTTAATTAGGTGGACTTCAGGTGAAGGTTTGTGGGCTATTCCAGTACTTGAACCTTTTTGGAGTTGCCGTTGGTTACACAATAGCATCATCTATAAGCATGATGTAAGTCATTTTTTTTTTTTTTTTGATAGATGTAGGATTTTTTGTTACTTTATGATGATGGAGTTTTGTATAGATTTTTCTTACTGATTGTAATGGTCAAATTTAAAAGGGCAATCAAAAGGTCTAACTGCTTCCACAAGAGTGGTGGGAAAGATCCATGCCACATGAACAGCAATCCTTACATGATTGCTTTTGGTATCACTGAGATAATCTTCTCCCAAATCCCTGACTTTGATCAGCTATGGTGGCTCTCTATTGTTGCTGCTGTTATGTCCTTCACTTACTCAACAATTGGACTTGGACTCGGAATTGCTCAAGTTGCAGGTCCAGAGAAAATACGCATACTCTCTATATTTATAATGCTTTGTATAATATTTAAGAGTTTTGGAGCTTTTCACTGACATTTGACTTTCATGGAAACACCAGCAAATGGAAAATTCAGCGGAAGTCTTACTGGAATAAGCATTGGAACTGTGACTCAGGCTCAGAAGATTTGGAGGAGCTTCCAAGCACTTGGAGACGTAGCTTTTGCCTACTCTTACTCCATCATCCTTATCGAGATTCAGGTATTCGTTTAAGAATATTCTGCTTCATTTTCATTGTCATTATGTCAAACTAGTTATATTTGGGACTGATTGTTGTCCTATGATCATATAAACAGGACACAATCAAATCCCCACCATCAGAAGCCAAGACAATGAAGAAGGCCACTCTAATCAGTGTGGCAGTGACAACCCTTTTCTACATGCTTTGTGGCTGCATGGGTTATGCAGCATTCGGAGACATGTCCCCAGGGAACCTCCTCACTGGCTTTGGCTTCTACAACCCGTATTGGCTCCTAGACATAGCCAACGCCGCCATCGTGATCCACCTTGTCGGTGCATACCAAGTCTACTGCCAACCCCTCTTTGCCTTCATCGAGAAACAAGCAGCACAAAGGTTCCCGGACAGTGAATTTATCACCCGAGAGATCAGGATCCCCCTCCCAGGCTCCCGCATCTACAACCTCAACCTCTTTAGGCTGGTTTGGAGGACAATCTTTGTGATCATAACCACCCTGATCTCGATGCTGTTACCATTCTTCAACGACATCGTTGGCCTTCTTGGGGCTCTTGGGTTTTGGCCATTGACTGTTTACTACCCTGTGGAGATGTACATTGTGCAGAAGAGGATACCAAAGTGGAGCACCAGATGGCTTTGCCTACAAATCTTGAGCGCCGCCTGCCTCATCATAACGTTGGCTGCAGCTGCTGGCTCGATTGCCGGTGTGGTTCTTGACCTTAAATCCTACAAGCCCTTCAGCACCGACTACTGAACTTGAGGTTTGAGAAGGAAGAAATCTCTCAAAGAAGGATATCCCCAATTCTACTTCAGCGTATCTGAAAACAAGGGAAAGAATTGGCCGTTTAGAATTTCAATTCATGTTGATGTTCATGTCCATAACAAGCCTGAATTGGCGATGTTATTGTTCTTGTTCAGTAGTTCTGTAACTTCTGTTGTCGTTTATTGTTTTCTTTTAATGTCTTTAGGGGCAAAGGATAGGCAGGGCCATGTATGTACGTAAATGAAATTGAAACTTGAGTCTCTGATCCAAAGTATGTTTTAAGTTTCCCTAGTTTCCATTTCCAATGCCAAATCGTAAGAAATTAAGCAAAAGCTTAACAACATTTCTAATTTCTTCCCCCATACTCCAATTTTGCCTACCTTTTCAAATGCAATTTCATTCAGCTCCACTTTTTACACTCATATATTCCATCAACTAAGTTGTCAAAATGATTTCTATCTTGCTCTTGGAATCAATGAAAGTTCATGAGATGCAGGTCAAATCATTGATGATTCACATGTAGTGGTGGTTTCTGTTCAGCTTAAGACCTTGCCTGGATAGACATGACCCTTATGAGATATATTCATCCAAAATGTTAATGTGTATGTACATATATGCATATGTAAGATATGTGCTTCTTTTATGAACTATTAATGACAGTGAACAGAGTGTCAGCTTTTGGTGGCAGCATTTATCAAACTAGTCCCACCATAGCCAATATGGGAATGGGTGATGAACAAGTTTCTGAAGAAGATTTTGAGATACAGTTTACAGGAAATGGTAGAATATTATGCCGTTGAAAATGAAAAGGACCCAATTGAGAGAGCCTTTCTTTCAGGGTCATAAAGAGAGACATTACATGGAAACAGATTCTTCTCTTTCTTCCAAGTTCCATCCAGGAGGGAAGGAAGCATCATCCTGGGCTAATAGTAATACTAGATCATTACTCATTGGAGCTGCAAAAAGTGATTTGAAAGGTGCTAGTTATTCTTCAAACAAGATTTTGATTGCTTTTTGTGAGATTTCTTTTTCTGATGTGGTGTAGTAACATATAATCAACGGAGAAAAATGATTGTAATGTAAACACACCAAGTAAATTTCATTTTTGCTATGAAAAGCTCCCCCACCAACCCCATAATAGGTGAACAAAATTAGAGACATGGAAATCAGTTTAATAAGTCAATTAACCTGCTAAGTTCACTAGGAGACTGCTATTACCAAAACAAAAAATAAAAAAATAAAAAATAAGAAAAGAACAAAACAAAACAAAAAATAAACAAAGACAACAACCTTGAGAGACCCTTTTTTTCCCAAAATTTAGTGCCATAATTGTCTATTTGTCTGATCTAGAATTTGGACTTCAAGGTCTTACAAATCTATAATAGGTGTGATTACTTTTCAATTGTAGGTTTCGTGCAAGGAAAAAAAATTCTCTCACACTGATTACTTTTCAATTGTAGTTGCCGAAACTTCTTCTCCAGCATTATGACTCGACTCGTGGCATTCATGTATGTCCCAACATAGAGTCTGCGATCTTTTATTTTTTAAAAAGTTGAATATCGTTTAGTTTTTATTACTTTTAAATTTATCTCTATGTTTTTAGATAATATAAAAATATTCTTTGAATTTGAAAAACTTGTTTTAATTTTATCTTTCACAAGACTTTTTTGACCGTAAAAACATGAAAGTAAGATAAAAATACACTTCATTAAACTTAATTTATCTATGAAATATGTGGTACTCCTTGAATTTTTTTTAAAAAAAATTTAAAATTTGAAAAGTTATAATTAGTAAAATCTTTTTTTTTTTTGAAATTTAATGTTTTGTTTTAGGATTTTTTTATTTTTTGATATATAAAATATTTTTTGTAATTATTTAAGGGTAGTTATGTTATTTTTATTCATAGGAATAAAATTGAAATAGGTTTTTAGAATTCAAATAGTACTTTAATAGTTTGTAAGAATAAAATAACAAATTGAAAAATAGTAAAAAATAGGATGTACAATTATATACTTAATCCTATTTTAAAAATATTTTGTATGTTTAAATACGGTTTTTTATGATCTAATACATAGTATTTTTTTTCACATTAGATATTACAATACATATTGTATTATTAGTTGTGAATATTGTATTAAATTATACCATGTATGAGTCTTGTCAAACATCTTACTCTTTAAAAATTGTGTAATACGAAGTACTAATACACATGCCAAACATGACCTTAGTCGGCAATAAAACTTAAAATCGTGTCATTCATGTACCTCATATGCAATCCTGACAACAATAATTGATTTGATAATAAGAAGCGCAAGAAAGAAAATTCACACCACAATTTGAAACTAGAATAAGAATTTAAATGTGGTTTCTTTTGAAATAGGTCCATGTTAAACGTTGTCCATTCAATCTCTAAGCAGTTTGGATATTGTTTATATTATAAAGGGGGGTTACTTTAATTCCGTCAAGAAATCACAAAGGGAGAAAAAGAGCAAAACTAATAAAATAAAAATGTAATTTATCAAAGTAATACTATTTATACATGCACATACACAAATATTTATATGCTCATGGGGTCAAATGATTTAGAAATAGCCTAGTTGTTTGATGGAGAGGAGGTAGTGGGAAGACAAATGACTCCGCGGCCACCGGAGGGCCGTGGCTGGCAAGTGGTAGGCCCGCCGCATCGTCGGCTGTGGCTAAATTCTTTTAGTTTTATTATTTTTTATTATTTTTATTTTTTAAAAATAATTAAATACCTTTATATAGGATCTTATAAGCTCTTGAGCTTTTTAGTGGGGTTGTTGGTGTGCCTTCTTGGAAAGTCCCTTCGCCACGTTTGCTTTAGGAAGACCAAAAAAAAAAAGGGGTTGGTGGCTTCGTCTTTTCTAATTAGAATCTTTTGACAATAATCGAGAAATGAAGAAGAATCTCCAAGATTTGAGGGAGTGCGCTTAAATTCTTCATTCCTCATTCTTTGGCCTAATTTCACTGTAGAGTCCACTTGGATTAAGTTAATAAGTTTGCGCAAATACAAAAGGCAACACCGATGATAATGGTGCAGAGGACCTCACTTTTGAATGTGATAGTTTCTTTTTCATATTTGTAGGGAAATTTGAGTTGGCCTATGAATTTGCACACATATTTACCTTTCTAAATGATCCCATAGACTTATGTGACCTCTTTGTGATGTAATATTTATGTAGCATGAAACTAAAAATAACCCTTTTATTTAGCATACGAAAGATCTGGTGTTTAATATTTATCAAATTTAATTACATTTAGGATAATTAAATTTGCCAAAAAAGCAAGTAAATAAAGAACACAAATAATTTTTATCAAGGTTTGGTTGTTAAACTTAAGTCCCAGAGCCATACCAAACTATTAAATAATCTACCAAGACTAAAAAACATTACAATCACCAATTCGTCGTATATGACGTTAAGACTCTCTCTTTTAATTGTCGCCTCTGAGATGCAACTCTTATAAGATGTTAGGCAGGGTGGTTAAAACTATTTTACTTTAGCATATGAGAGTTTTATACTATAGCAATTTTTTTTAATTGTTATGTAGCATGTGAGAGCTTTACACTGTTTGTAATTGAGAAAGTGGTTTAGATCACTTTTGCCAAACACCCTTTTAGATGGATCTATCGAGTGAGCACCATTCGTCTTCTTAGTTCTGCACGTGTTGAGTTCCTTCCGCGTGCAAAGTGTTTTCTCCTAAAAACATCACTTTTTCTTTCAAAGAATACTTACATGACTTGCTTATAAAACCTTTGTGAAACATAAGCTCTCTAGATGTGCCAAACACCTTAGGAGTTGAATATAGAGCTTCTTTCAGAATCTTAATCTCATCTCAGATTAGCTGTTTGAAATTCAAAATCGTAATCTAGGTTATACTCAAGGTTGCAACCTCATTGGATAAGATTTTAGTTTAATTTTTTGAATTGAATCTGGATGGTTTTTGTAGCTATTTTTGGATTTAAAATTGCTAAAATATCTCCTTAAATCTTCTTTGAGGTGAATTGCAATCTCCTTCTTTAAAAGAACCGAAATCAAATCTTCTTCAAATTTTGAAATTGAATCCAATTTGAACTAGGATTTTTCTCTTCAAAACTTTATGTTTATCTCCAATTTGAATTCTCTTTGAACTAGGTTTGACAGGATAACATGTAGATCATCATGAATTTCATTTTTGAGTTTCTCGAATAATGTTGCCGAATATGCCAACACAAAACATAAATCCTAACAACTTACTTTTTTTTCCTCTTGTTTGCCCTATGAAAATATGTTGTTGGGCTTTTCTAATTAACCTACTATGACAATTCTTTCTTTCAATGTGGTTTCTTTTAAAAGTTTTTTCATGTCATCCTTTTAGCTATTTTTTAAATAAGTGTATTCTCCTTAATTTGTTCTTGTTGGGACAATTGAAATACTCTTTTCCTTTTTTTACTCTTGCTAACATAATTTTTTTCATATGTACCCAAGCTTAATTTTTTACTTTTTTTCATTTTGTTAAAGATCCTATATACTGCCATCCTTTTTTAGTGTTTTTTTTTTTTTTGTTTAAATAGTTTTTCCCCACATGTTTTTATTGAAATACATTTTTTTTTAAGATGTGCTTTTATTTAATTTTTTTTCTTATGTAATCTATATTATTTTAAGCATCTATTTGGCACTTTAGTTGGAACAACTTAACTACAGTGTAAAGCTCTCAATGCTAAAATAGAAAGTAAAAAGACGCTATAATGTAAAACTCTCATATGTTATAGTACTTAAACTTAGTTTCAACTAAAGTGTCAAAAGGCATATAAATACGTTGCTTATAAGGATATTTGTGTTAGTTGCACATTAAACAATAACTAACATATACTTTTATCATCAAATAAATGAAATAAACAAATACGGTAGTCAAAACTTAACGCACCCAAAATGACTATGCACGTGGTATTCAACTAGTAAATAAATCAGGCCTTAACAATAACAAAAAGATATTTCACGAGAGAGAGAGAGAGTCCTACCATGAAGTTTGATGCTTATTCATATTCAAGAGCAAACGAGAGTCGATGCCAAATCGCCAAATACCTCTTCTTACAAACTTCTTTTAACTTCTTTCTTCTTAATATAATAATTAAGAAAATAATATATTAAGAAAATAATAGAGAAAGAAAAAGCCAAATCGAGTGTTTGATCATCTCACTAATTTTGATATTTAAAACAAAATTCTTAAGTTCGACAATTAACTTACACTTTGAGTTTTCAAAAAATTATAGAAAAGTTTGTTTGACATTTGCTTCTTGCAAACTGTTTTTCACTTTTTTTTTTAAAAGTTATTTTTAAGATGTTTGGACAACTTTCTAGAATATGAAAGAGCTTTTAATTTGACTTCTCATTAAAACTCATTTGAAAAGAATTTGAAATTTATATTAGAGCTTAAATTACATTTAATAAACTTCCTTACAATACTTTATTGTTTATCAAAAACTTCAAATATAATTTTTGTCCGGTCAAACTCTCTTAAAAATATCATTTCAAGAACTTGTTAAAAAATGATAACTTTTTGCTTCTTTTAAACTCCTTAAAAGCATAAGTAAAAGTAGAGGTGACAATAAATATGTTCGTGCCATGTTCGTGTCGGCACGTTTACAACACAACACGTTTAGCCCAAATACGAACACGACACGATTAATAAACGTGCCAGAAATGCAAACACTAACACAACACGTCTATGACATGCGTAACACAGCACGACATGATTAACACAATTATTAAACGTGCCGTGATGGGTTGATATGATAACAACACGCATATGACACGTTTATGACCCAGTTAACTAAAAATTATTAAAAAAAACCAATAAAAAAATTAATAAAAACACAATATCTAATTAATACTCTCCTATTACAAATATTTCAAATTTTTTTATTTTTAAGTTTAAATGTGTTATAAATGGGCTGGTCGTGTTGTGCCGTGTCAACATGTTTACAGCCCATTTAATTAAACGTGTTAAGACTTGTTTAGCGTGTTAGCACGAATCCAGCCTGTTTATTTTCGTGTTATTCGTGCCAACCCATTTATGGCACAATTAATAAACGTGCAGTCCGAACCTATTTATCTTGTATTATTTTCATATCATGTCATCATGTCGTATTCGAAATTACCGGCATAAGTAAAAGCATCTGATGCGTCCATTTCCCTTCTATGTTGTCTCCCTTGCGCGCTTGTGTTTTTTTTATTCTCCTCGTCCATTTACTAAAAACATATGCATGCGCCGTTTTCCCTCTATATCTCTTTAATGTTTTCTTTCTTCACCCCTAACGTGCCTCGAAAACGACAATAAGCATTGCAAACGACAAATGTTCAACCAACGACAACTCATATGCAGCCCAGCATAAAAACGACAGCATTTCATTTAAACTTTTCGCGGGTTTGAAAAACGACAATAAATGGAGGAACGCATTCTATGAAAAATGCTTAGAACGACAATATTTCAAAATGAAAAAAATTTACAAAGGACATAATCCGATGGACGACAAGAAAACAAATAAACGATAGCATTTGTAAAGAACGGCATTTTTAAGACGACAATTACTTGGAAGCCCAAAGCCGAACCAAACTACGATCTCCATCCCTTTCCTTGTTTAAAAGGATAAGATTTGTACGATTGACAGTTATGTTTTTTAAAACGGCACATCTCCAGCATAGGACAGTGACTTTTAAGCGACGGAAAGCAATCAAATTAATGAAACAAATATATATATATATGCACACACACAGAGACACACTCTCTCAAGCAATAAAAGTATGTGGATGACAAAAATTGAAAAAAACGACTAATTCTTACAGCTTAGAAACCTTTGAAATATTTTATGAAATTCTGCACGTTAATTAGTTCAATTATTTTTCTTAAACAGCTTTTCGTCATAAAGAGTCGAAGTGCTCATCGTGTAAGATTTCTTTCAGAAAGCCCAACAATGATCCAACAATAATGTCTTCAACTGATAATTCATTCATATTATCATATACATATATGTACCAAACAAAACGATATAGAGTGTTTATATCTGGAAACAATACGTGAGCTTCATTTTGTCAAGGGATTCAAAATCATAAAGCCGGTACTAATATGCTCGATTGACTCCCTTTATCTATGAACTTTTCCTTAAACTGCAAAGTAATTCATTTTCATGTGATCAGCTTCTTTGAATGCTTGGTATTTTTCAAAAAGAATGATGAACACCAATAATTAAGAACAATTCATTAAAAACATAGAGGGGCGGAGCCACATAAAAGCCACCTCCATTCCAGCTTTTTTTCCTTATAATTTTATGTGTAAAATTTTATAAAAATTAGATTCCACCCCTATAATTACATTACATCCCCTAAATCAATTTCGTGCATCACTTTATTAATTCAATTATACCCGACTCCGTCCCTAACTATATATAAAGTTATTTTAATAAAGGTTTTTTAAGTTTTCACAAAATTAAGGACATTTGCCCGAACAAGCTTTAGAAAAAGGGATCCACCGTGATTTCCCATATTTTTAATGGAAGCATACATGAAAAATAACGAAAACTCATACAATGAGTTCAGAAAGATAAACAATAAATCTAAATTTCAACAAAGGTCGCACATCCCCTCAATAAAAATAAAAAACCACAACAACAAACGAAACAAAAAACAAAGGTTGCACACCAGGGCATATTCAACCAAAGTAATTGCAAGAACAAACATCCGCATAGCGCATAAATTATGTTTCCAGAACATTACGCTTAACATAAAACAACTTCTCAAGAAATAAGAGTCGCAAAATGCATCTTATTCAGTCGAAGAAAACCTCCCATGGGAAATAATAAAACAAAATATAATAAAATACAAAACATCTGCACGTGCAACCGACAAAATAAATAAATAAATAAAAGTTCCAGCAATAACTATAACTGTCAGCGGCCCACCTTCTCCACGCTATTGCATTCTTGGTAGAAGCAGATGGAGATTGTCGTACAATGCTCAAAGGGCAGTATCAACTATTGATTGTAAATGGTTTCATGATTTAACTTACATCAACGTCAACATTTAACATTTTACTTTTACCAGTTGGCGTCCCAAATCAAACAAACACCGAACGCATTTCAGCCGGCTCGCTGCGCTCCCAAAACTGCGAAAATAGTCACATCTCTAAAGAGTAATAGGTCCTTCTTGTGAATGGTAGCAGTTCACAAACTCCAAAAAGATGAGTTATTAACCGTAACTAAGAAAGTTCTTCCTTCTCGAACTTCTTCCAAGCTTCCTGTTTGAGCATCAAACCAGATTAAAAATATAATTCACCCAGACAAGACCACAAATACCTGCAACACTAGCTCTATTATGAGGAAGCTTTTTCCGTGAGTCGGGGGAAACATTGTGAAGTATTGAAAAAGGTACCTGAAGGATATCAAAAACCTTCTCTGCAATAAACTTTTGTTGAAGATTTGCTCCTTTCTGTTGAACCTTGTCAGGATGGACGCACAATTTGGCCTTCCTATGGACCTTTTTAACTGAGTCAGGAGTAATTAAATCTGTCAGCGAAACTGGCTGCCAACCACATTCAGGCCAAAGTACCTATTCATCGTTCCAGAATAAAGGGTAATGTCAGGATTGATAAAGTTCTTGCTCGGAATGCAAGATCAGCTTAAAACTCGCAAACAACACAGGAAGAAGGGAGTTCACGGCATTCTAAAAGACAAGTAATAACAATAACAGAAATATAAACAATAATTTTGTGAAATGAAAACTAGATTTAAATGCACGCCTTTTACAACACTCAAACTTCATCTTGCCAGAATGAACACGTCATTTGCACTGTCTAAACTGGAAGAAACCTTGAATTTAACGCCTATAGGACGTAACTTGTCTCTTGCACTGATCACCACTTTTTACATGAGTTGGGTAAATTCTCAATAAGGTCCTATCTTAGACACATTTAACTGTTCAAAATCATAGACCAAAAGAACAGCGAGTGGACAACCCCACCTCTCAAGTGAAAACTATAAGAAGCTTTTGGGAGGAATCGAAATACACATATCCATAACCTACTTAGTGACGCTCGTTCACATTTCAATTTTCAGGGGAAAAAAAAACAAAAAAAACAAAAAAACAGTCTAGGTAAATGTATAAACACATTTTCCAGTAGGTTAAAACTAGCATCACTAGCATTCACACAGATATTCATGTTCTATTATCATACACGTCTCCACCAATAACCATCCCTGTTCAAAGACAAAATTTCAAGCGAAAGTTTGACTACGAATAAAGCCAATCTAGCAGACAATATGTGATAGTTTCATGATCATGTACGACATGTTAATGTAATCTCATATAATAGAAAATAAAGAACTGATTGATGAGTACTAAAATACAGAAATATAAGGCAAAGTATCAAAAACATAACAGAGTAGAACATACATATTGCAATGACGACAACAATGCACGCATGTTGCCCTCTTTCCCTGCAGCCCAACATTTTATTTCAACATCCATAGTTTCAGCAATTCTCTGCAAGTGCATTCACAATAGACAATTAAAGCACGAACCATGAAAGGATATAATACAAAGAAAAAGTTAAAATAATAATAATAGCAACAACAACAACAACAATAATAATGAAAACAGAATCACAGAATCAAATAGTTTCAGCCAAAAAAATCCATTCCTCACTCAAACCCATTTGAAAAAAAAAAAAAAATCTAATTGAAAATGTAATAGTGGATATTAAAAAAAAGTTATCCTTATAAAGAAAAGTTCTCCGTATGCATAACAATGCTAATCAATTAAACCAAATACTTACACGCCTCTCTTCCTGCTCTTGCTGAGTTTGACAATCCCGCTGTTTCATATCGTTCACTGCTTCGTACTGCATACACAACAATAAGAACTTTAAATGTCCTGTGCATAAATAACTATAACAATGAACCGAAACATATACAAAAATATGAAGTAAAAGACTTCCAGAATTATTCCATAAGGAACATAGGCTATATAGCTATATGTCATCAATGCACCAGTCAGGCAAAGGCACGCTCAAACTTTAAAGTAAATTGTCTAATTACGTTCAAGAAAAGAGAGAGACGTTTTCAGAAGAAAAAACACAGACCATACGCTCCTGGGTTCTTTGATATCGTTGATATCTGATGTTTCTTCTTTCTTCACTTTCATCTTCAACTTCTTCAAATTGTCCAAAACTTTGGGCGTCTTAAAGAAAGAAAATCACAAGTTTTTAATACATTTCCTTTTGAAAATTTGCAATTCAACTAACGAACTCCAAACTTCGGTAGTAAATTACCTCCAAACACTGAAGAAAGGTCATCAACAATTCTACCATCGGAAAAGGACTTCTTTATGATGGGGGAGGTCTCAGAAGATGTTTTGTGTGGCACTATAGGTGGAGGTCCTCCTCCTCTTTTGTTCGTAAAAACATCAAATATGGGATCCTGAAAGTGGATCAGAAAATAAATAATATACTCCAATAATTATTGGAAAAGGAGTTTCGCCAACTATACTTATGTTCTCACCGTAGTTTTAGTCCTTGGCCTCGGTGCACTGACTGATCGAGGGCCTTGGCTTACACTGAAAAAGGATTCTAGATCATCTTCACTGTAATTACCAGTCTTGTTGGTCGAAATTCCTGGCCATTCTCCTCTCGAATGAGATGCATTATTTTGCACCCTTCCCCTGGCAAAGTCCTCAAGTTCGTCCATGGAAGAGATGTCCGAGCTCTTAACTGTATTGGTCATTACGAGGCTATTGAGAAAAGAAAAACAACTCTTTGCACCCTTTTCAATCAAAGAAAACATAAAACAATAATACACATCCGTTTTCAGCTAAAGGATAAACCTTTAGATCCTTGAAAAACTTGAGTTCCTCTAGGAGGGGATTTCAATCGCGGAGGCTTGATGCCTCCAGACTTGTTGAGTTTACTGCTCCCTTCCAGCGGGTTGGATAACAAATCTGATGAAGCATATGCATTTTTTGAAGTAGAGGTTGAAATTGATTCTAGCACAACAAAAGGATCTTCTGATGAAGTGAAATTTGATTTTGTAGAATGATGACTTGAATGACTAGCGCTATGTGTGCTTGCACTGCTGCTGAAGAACAACATGAAAACAAGATAAAGCCATTAATTTCACACATTAAGCAGATAGGCCAGTTTACTATTGCTTTTGGAAGCTCCAAAAGTCCTTTGCACATGCACAAATAGGGACAAGTTTCAGAATGGCTCTTTTACTTCATACTGAAGAATAGTTTAGCTATGTTGAAATCTACATCTTTATCGCTCAATCAACTAAGTTAAGTATGAGTTTTTTCAAATTATACGTACCCATTGTTGACACCAAACCCAGGTATCAAATCATCGAAATTTGATGTCGTGCTCCCACTTGAGCCTTTTGTTTTCACGCTTGCGCCAGCAAAATCGCCCAACAAGTCATCAATCGGAGCACTCTGCTTAGGAGGCGAAGCAAATGACCCAAAAAAATCGTCGCTCTTTGCGGAAACCGAACTCTTCACCCCAGGCACTCCACCGAAAATATCGTCGTTATCATATGTGTGAAAAGACGAAGAATTCGCATTCAAGAAGAATGAATCGTAATCAAAAGACGAACTAGGACCTGATTGCTTCGTGGGATTAACGTGTCCAAAAATATCATCGTCATCACCCGAAGCTCCACTATTGTAGGGTTTCGAATCACTATGGGAAGGAAAAAGCCCATTTTGATCGCCGAGAAAAGTCGAAGGCTTGGGGTTTACGGTCGAATCGACACCGAAATTCCAACTCTCTGCACTACTATTGTCGACGGTTCTCTTCGATGCGGCCATTGGAGCCGCTTTTCCTTGGGGTTTCAACCCAAACCTCTCCGTCAACACACCGAACTCGTCCATGTTCAGACCTCGACCTAATCAATCAAATTGAGCTAACCAAACGAAGTTCGACGAACGATCACAATACCGAAAAAGAAACAATCACAATCAACCAACACAAAAATCTATAATTCAAACAATTTTCCAATGTGCAGATCCAGCTACGAACTGAGAATTACAGAATGCCGAAATACCGGTCAAAATTCTCTACGTAAGCATATATTCTCAGGACTTAAACGACGACGTTCTCTGTCCACGCCGGAAAATTGACAAAATCTGATGAAATTGAGCGCCGATCGCCGGATCTGAGACGGTGGGGAATTTCCCGGTGACTGGAATTGGAGAGAGAGAGAGAGAACGGAAAGGAAGATTTGGCGGGAATCGGGTGATGAAGAAAGGTTTGGTTTGGATAAAATTCAGGGATTAGAAAGAAAGCAAAGCGCAAGGGAGAATGGAAAGAGGAGAGAGCTCCGTTGGTGTGTGTGATGTCTCTGTTTCTGGGCGTTGTGTGGAATGTGGCGATGGGAAGATCGAGCAGCGGACAGCGACATATGCCGCGGCGTGTGAGTCACGAAATTAATTATTTGTCTTTGTGCCGGTGTATTCCTCTTTTCCTTTTTTTTTTTTTTTCTCTCTAATAAACTAATAAAGAAGTTAATTTTACACCATGGCTAAACGTGATATTTTAACAGTGTATTTATTTAGTTAATGTCTTAAAAATAATTGTTTATACTAAAAATTTATAATATGTAGTATAAAATTATTTTCAGTCAATAAATCAATCACTAAAAATTGATCTAATAGCTAAAATATTTTTTTTATCGATAAAAGAAAATTATCTTTTCCACTGTAAAAATTTTCTTTTTTAATATTAATTCGTAAACACTTTCATGTCTTTTTATTTATTATTTAGTACTTTATAATTTAAAACTGGTATTTGAAAAATATATATAGAGATATCTTATAGTTTTACAGAGAGCAAAAAAAAAATCCACAAATTTAATTTTGTTTTTTTAAGATGTTTTCTAAAACACAAAATCAAATAAAGGGAAATTTTCTATAGTAAGATTCAGTAAGGAAGCTATAAACTTTTTCGGTGGACACATAAAAAAAATAGGGATATTATTCCATTCACGTGAAACGTGATTATTTATTTTAATTATTGAATGAGTATACGGTTGTATCTTTTTTCCTGTAAAATGAACTAAAAACACATGTTTCAAATTTTTAGCAGAGACAAATATTTCCCTTTTTTTTTAATGAAAATAGGGTATAAATAGAGGTGATAATAATCGTATTCGTGTCGTGTTTGTGTTAGCACGTTTATAGCATGATACGTTTAATCTAAATACAAACACAATACGATTAATACACGTACCAAAAATACAAACACGAATACGACACGCCTATGGCACACGTAACACGGTATGACACGATTAACACGATTATTAAATGTGTCGTGATGGGTTGACATGATAACAACACGCATATGACACGTTTATGACCCAATTAACTAAAAATTTAAAAAAATTTAAAAATTTTTTAAAAAAGCCAATAAAGAAAATTAACAAAAACACAATATGTAATTAATACTAACATACTATAAATATTTCAAATATTTTTATTTTTAAGTTTAAATGTGTTATAAATGTATGGGTTGTGTTGTGCCGCATCAATACGTTACGGCCCGTTTAATTAAACGTGTTAAGGCTTGTTAGCATGAATTCAGCCCATTTATTTTCGTGTTATTCGTGCCAACTCATTTATGACACAATAAATAAACGTGCGGTCTAAATCTGTTTATCTTGTGTCGTTTTTATATCATGTCATTGTGTCTTGTTTGAAATTGCTAGCCTAGGTATAAAGCTTATAACATGTATCGGCAAATTGAAAAAGTTGAGCGGGGACAGATTAACCAAGTGTGGCTCGGCCGGGGCCAGTGGTGCACTAAGATTTTTCTCAAATGCAAAAGCAATTGAGGAAAAAAATAAAAAGGTAATTTTCCCTCAAAAGCGTTTACTTCATATCAAAGAAAATATAAACTAAGAAGTACATTTCTTTTTCATTTAAAATGTGTTTAATGTTTATTTATAATTAGCTTAAGAACGCACATCAAATGACATTAAATTAAGTATTTTTCTTTTGAATTTGATATGTGTTAAATTTTTATTTGTAATTAGTGTAATGGAACCTGTATAATATATGGAATGAGTATATAGTATACCAGATCATCTTTTGGTATTGCTTCATAATTACAGACCTACTTCTGGGAATATTACAAGTCAATAATTATGTAAAATAAAAAAAAATCAATAAGTATTATAGTTTAATAGACACTAGAAAAAGAATTCTATTGTGGTTCATACATAGTTTAACAGTTAATTTACACCTAACTTTAACTTATAGTGTATAATTTAATATTTTTGTCCATAAGTAATGTTAAATTATATTATATTATGGTTGCAAATTTAATTTATAATTAAATTTATACATACCTACTGAGGTTTAGAGTTTAAATCTTAATTTAGTAATTTAATGTTACTATTGCAATTGAGACGGCCTAACCTGGACCTTTAGTGGTGCCGTAAATTTACAAGTCATTTTTATCTAAAAAATATATGATGCCCGCCAATTCAACTCCAATTTTGGGAAAAAAATAAATAAAAAATACGTGAAGAACATATGCCACTAAAGTCTTTGTAAGTATAATCTAAAAAATAAAGTACTTTAGCGTAAAATAAAATAAGACTTCATCAACAAATAGGTTGAACTAAGTAAAATGTTAGACAACCAAATTAAAAATTGAAACTTAAACATTATAATATATAAGAGTTTTTACATTATAAAAATTAAAACTTGGTTCCTAAACACGCTAAAACCCAATTCATTTTATGTCATTTTCCCTCTAGTATTATTTGATAAAAGTTAAAACGCATCGCAATTGAAAATGATTGCTTTTTAAAGCCGCTGATAGCTGGTCTAGACCGTCCCCATGTTGATATTTTCCTAATGGATCGGCAATTAATGGACCTTTTTCATTGTATTCTCCGTTGGCAACTTGGAGAATGAATGTGAGTGAACACTGGATATTGGAGTTGGTTGAGGATTTATTTTATTAAATATACTATTATAATTACATAATTATTTTCTATATCGCATTCGCTGTCCAAATTGCCGTTAAAAGTTGCAGTTGCTGCCTATAGGATGTAATTTTTCAGCTTTTCATGGACTACACCATCATTCTCTCTGGCTGGTTGACCATTAATTTTATTTTGATATAGCTTTTACATGGCTCAATTATATTTGTTTAATTAAAACATAGCTCTAGTTTTCTACAAATGGCCTAAAATAATATCACTAAAATAGTTATTATATAATTGTACACTACAAAATGTGGCATTGTTATAATAATTACTACGTTATTCGGCTATTTTAATAATATTCTAAAAATTGTGTTGAATTTTAATTTTACTACGATAATTTGGTCATGTAATGAATGATATAAACTTTCCCATCATAAGATCTCTGTCCATCTACCTTGACATATGACCAACTAATAAATCCAGGTTTGCCTACTCCTATGCTAGTCCAAAACCAAAATGTTAATTACTAGCAGACACAGTCATCATTTGACCCCGACCGCCAATGTATCTAGTTTGCGTTCGACACTGACCTCCAACAGAACATTGTTAATCGTAACCAAACTCTTTTAACAAAACATGCCTTTTGTTCTTTTGACCACCTTAAGCCAATGTTGATGGCTGATATTTAACGCTCAAATCCAACAACTCACATCACAAACCCAACATCTGCGGCCACAACTACTTATATAGACAGTTATACACAAACACAGGTTTGACAACATGGGAAAGTTCAAGTCCCTCTCCTTCCCTTCCCTGCTCTTCATATTCCTCTCTCCATTCGTCCTATCCATTATCTCACCCTCTACTTCCTCTTCATCATGTCCCTTGGATCTCAGCTACGTCGAGACCTTCCCGTGGGATGCTTCCTTGTGCCGAGAACCGCTCCACAAAGATTGCTGCCAAACCCTTCTCAGCCTCTTCGGCATAGGAATGGCTCGCCACCTCAAAGTCCCCTCAAGCTTCCAACTCTCTGACGAAGCCTCTATCTTCTTGCTTGTCAAATTTCCAAACCAAGCTCTCTGCTCTATCGCTTAACGCGTCTTTAGTTCCTCGATGCTTCAATAACCTGTCTAAGTTCGTCGCCAACACTTTGCATTGTGCAGGGATAATGACCGCCCAAGATTGGTCTGACAAGGCTGGTCCATCGACGTCGTCGTTGAACGATTCTTGCAAGGGGGACGTGTCAACTCAGTGCAGCTCGTGCCTTGATGCAGGGTTTAAGGTGACCACACGTTTGGTAGGTTTAGGCCCAAACGGAACAAAATGCTTTCATTTTACCGTGTTATATGCAGCTGGGATTGTCAACGAGTTGGGTCTAAAGGATCCCAGCACAGCCAATTGTATTCTCAGATTGCCATTGTCTATCTCAGAAACTAAAAATTCGTCCAACCATTTGAGTAGGAAAAGCGTTTTGAGGATAGTTTTTGGGGGTTTTGGGGGCTTTGGGCGCTGTTGTTGGTGCTATACTTGCTGTTTTGTCATAATCAGGTACAGGAGACGCGAAACGAGGAGGAGACAAAATGCTCGACACGAAAGAGTTCATTGGCAGCTTCAGAGCAACCGTGTTGCCCAATTCCAGAGCGAAATGGTTTCGTTTGTCGGGCTTGGATGGGCCACTAACGGGTTCTCACAGGCGAACCTGATTGGGCAGGGTGCATATGGAATAGTGTACAAAGGGACACTTCCCGATGGCAATTTGGTTGCGGTGAAACAGGTCATAAACTTGGACACCCAAGACGACAATGAGTTCTGCAACGAAGTTGATATCATAAGCAAAATACGGCACAGAAATCTGCTCTCACTCGGGGTTGTTGTATCACGAGCGACGATATGAAATGTAGGAGGTACTTGGTTTACGATTTCATGTCCAACGGTAGTGTCAGTGACCATTTATCAAACAACAACAAAAAGCCATTAACTTGGCCTCAACGCAAGAGCATAATTCTAGACGTGGCCAGAGGACTCACGTACGTACACTATGGAATCAAACCCTCCATTTACCACCGAGACATAAAGACGACAAACATACATTTGGAGGCGGAAATGAAGGCAAAATTGGCTGATTTCGGGCTGGCCAAGCATAGCAAAGAAGGCCAAACTCACATGACGACTAGGGCCGCAGGCACACATAGGTATTTAGCACCTGAATACGCGCTTTACGGTCAATTGACAGAAAAGAGTGACGTTTACAGCTTTGGAATAGTAATTCTCGAGATCATGAGCAGTAAAAAAGCTCTTGACACGTCGAATCTGTCTACAATTTTGATCGCAGATTGGGCTTGGACGGTTATGAAATGGGGCAACGTGGAGGAGGTTTTCGAGGAGTCAACAAGCAAGGAAGGGCCGAAAGGTGTCATGGAGAGGTTTGTGCTTGTTGGGATTCTTTGTTCTCACGTTATGGTGGCTTTCAGGCCCACCATTTCTGAGGCTCTGAAGATGTTGGAAGGCGATATTGATATTCCAAGATTGCCGGACAGGCCGTTGCCACTTAGTCACGAGTCGTTTGGATCGTCTCCGTTAAGTAGTTTTACTTCTTCTGGAAGTGAAAGATCTAGACCCGGTTCAAGCACGAGATCAGCTTTTTAGTGTTTTAGTTGCTTGTTGACTTTTCTTTTGAACAAGTTTTTCAAGTTTTCATCTGTTCTTTTGTAGATAATTTTGTTTGGGAGAATCCCAAAATAGTAGTCGCATTTTTTCATTTTGAATTACTCGCATCTTTATGTTTTTGAAAGTTACAAAGTTTGATTAAAAGAATCTTCAGAATTTTCTCGGTGGAAACATACATATATATTTCAAGTTTTGATATTGCGACAGGTAATCCTTGGCTGCTGCAGAATTTTTTCTTACCGACTTTAGCTGTTTGATTTATCAAAAAGAAAACTTTGAGCTATTTGTTTGTATTAGTGGAACATTTAGATATTATTCTTGCTGGAGGGCTCACTAAAGTATAGATGAAATGCGTTCATTTCTAAATATTTTTTAATAAGCTTAAGTGTGTGAGAAAAATTAAAATTTTTTTATTCAAATTAGTGATTCTATTTGAAAAACAAATACAAATTACAATCTAATATTTTTCTAAAAGTGAAAAATGAGTTTAAAGAGTTTTATATGGGAAAATTTGAAAAAAACAGTTAAGAAAATTTGAAATTAAATGAATGATCTCTTTTTTTTTTTTTTACATTAAAAAAAGGTTTTTTTCTGATCATCAAAAAAAAGAGGTCATTTGTCAAAATAAAATTTTGGCTGAACTACTTATCAACATGCCCCAGTTTTATACTATAATTGAAAACAGTTTTTCGTTGTGGACGTTCAAACTAATAAATTCGACTGGCATGATCTTGAATTAAATTCAAAACTTTCTTATAACAAATAGAATTACTCATGAAATTACATTAAACACAACTAATGTAATTCGTTGTGGACGTTCAAACTGATGAATTTGACTGGCATGTTCTTGAATTAAATTCAAACCCTTCTTATAACAAATAGAATTGCCCATGAAATTACATTAAACACAACTAATACGTAAAATTAACGGAAACTAAGGTTCGTTTGTTTTTTGTTGTTGTTGTTGGTTTTTTTTTTTTTTAATTTAACTGCACATCTTTCGATCAGTAAAAATGAAAAGGAAATTATAAAAAGGCCCTCTAATTTACCGCGAGGATGCAAAAAACCCCTCACTTGGTCCCTTCCCTCCATTTTCAGCCCACACTCTCCGCTCTCCTTCCGCTCTGAAGAAGACGATTCTCTCTCTGATTTCCCAAATCGCCACATAAACAAATGCTTCACAGAACCAAAATCCAAACACTATGCAGGAACCCATCTCTCCTCAAACGACAAATCTCCACAAAACCAAAGCTCCAAACCCCAGACCCATACCAGACAATCTGCAAAATCATGGCGTCCACCCCAGTCGCCGCCCTGGACACCGCCCTTGACCAGAGCGGCGTCAGGCTCACGCCAGAGCTCGCGGAGCACGTCCTCTCCAGGTTCCAGAACGCCGGCCTTCTCGCCCACCGCTTTTTCCTGTGGGCCACCTGGCAGCGCGGCTACTCCCATACCGTTCGGGCCCACCATGCGATGATCGAATCCCTAGCCAAGATCCGGCAGTACCAGCTCATGTGGGACCTGGTGAGCTCCATGAGATCCAACGACTCGCTTAATGTCGAGACCTTCTGCATCATCATGAGGAAATACGCCAGAGCCCGCAAAATCGACGAGGCTCTTTACACCTTCAATGTCATGGAGAAGTACGGCGTTTTGCAGAATTTGGCGGCGTTCAACGGGCTCTTGAGCGCTCTGTGTAAGGCCAAGAGCGTCAGAAAAGCTCAGGAGGTTTTTGATAAGATGAAGGATCGGTTTGAGCCAGATTCGAAGACTTATAGTATTCTTATTGATGGGTGGGGAAAAGAACCCAATTTGCCTCGGGCTAGGGAAGTTTTCAGAGATATGGTTGATTTTGGGATTCAGCCCGATGTTGTGACTTATGGAATTATGGTTGACGTGCTTTGCAAGGCAGGAAGGGTTGATGAGGCAATTGGGGTAGTGAGGGATATGGATGCCAATGGCTGTAAACCGACGTCGTTTATTTACAGTGTTTTGGTGCATACTTATGGCGTGGAGAACAGGATTGAAGATGCTGTTGATGCCTTTATGGAGATGGAGAGAAGGGGTGTTGAGGCTGATGTGGTTGCGTATAATGCCTTGATTGGGGCTTTTGTTAGGGTGGATAGGTTCAAGAATGCCAAGAGGGTGTTGAATGATATGAATTCCAAGGGCATTAAGCCGAATTCGAGGACGTGTAACGTGATGCTGAATGGGCTGATTGGTAGAGGAAGGACGGAGGAGGCGATTGAGGTGTTTCGCAGGATGGTTAAGGTGTGTGAACCGGATGCGGATACCTATACAATGATGATAAAGATGTTTTGTGAGAAGGGTCAAGTTGATATGGCTCTTAACGTGTGGAAGCACATGAAATCAAAACGGTTTGTCCCGAGTATGCACACATTCTCGGCTCTTATAAATGGGTTGTGCGAGAAGAAAGATGTTAGTCGGGCTTGTGTGTTGATGGAGGAAATGATAGAGAAGGGAATTCGGCCGGCAGGAGTGACATTTGGGAGGTTAAGACAGTTGTTGATGAAGGAAGGGAGAGATGATGTGCTTAAGTTTCTTCATCAGAAAATGAATCTTCTGGTTAAGGAGCCTGTGTGTGATTGAGGAAACGTGAGTAACAGAGTTGAGATAGGGTGCTATTATGGTCAAGTGTAGCTATGCTGGAATTTTGAGTTGAAATGCCCCAACTTGTTCCAGGGTAAGGTCAGTTGATTCAGGTCGCTTTATGGATATTGATGGTTGTACTGTTTTTGTTTTTTGTTTTATTGATGAATCGCCATGACGGGCCTTATTATGGGGATCAATCGACTTCCAAACACCTGCCTCCTGGTACAATGTCTATACGTTGAGAATTATTAAAAAAAGAAAAAAGAAAAAAACAAAAACAAACTCAGCAAGTAGAAAATCTTATATGGTGTTTGGCAATGTAAGTTAATTAAAACTTTTAGTTGTTACAGTATATGTTATAATGTTAAGAAAAAATGTGCTATAATGTAAATCTCTCACATGTTTTCAACCAAAATTAATTCTAACCAATGCTCCTAAACACCCTAACTCTGTATGTTTCTTGGGGCGTGAAGGAGAAGCGCCTACACGAGCAGGCACCATCCACATACCCAGCTAGCTCTGTTATTTGCTGCTCGAGGAAGGATTTTTGGTGATTTTGATATTTGAAGTCTTTAATTTCTTTCCTGGGGACTTATCACAAGGACTTAGCAACATTGTTCCGCCCCCCGTTTGAACTTGCCTCAACTTCAAGGCCGATTCAGACCGAAATGGATGGGTCCAAAAAAAAAGAGAGTTTCTTCCGCTCAAAATCAACATCACAATCATCATGCTCATTCAGAGAATTGGAGAAGCATCAATAAGAAGTCTTTCATCACTCCAGAGGACCACAATTCACAAAAACGATTGGAGTCATTAGCGGTTGAGGACAGTCTATTTTTAGCCTGATCATAGACCAGGCTTCTTTGATGTTTTTGGTGTAATTTATACTAGAACCATTTGCAAATAATTTACAATTTTTTCCCCCAAAGCATCTTGGTGCCTAAAGAAAATGATACTGAAAATATTGGAACTCTCCAGGTGGTAAAGTGAAAGTCATCTTTCCAAGTTGCTGAATTGTTTGCGAATGTCTAATACATCTCAAAATGGTATCTTTTAGCTGTAGTATTATGAATGGAAACAAGTACAAAGCCACAGACGCAGAAGATTACTTAATTCATATCTAAATTTTCTAAAATTTGCATAGTCTCGTCAGTGCCTTTTTGTTTTGGATTCGCTCTTGGAAAGCGTCATCTCTGAAAGCTTGTTGATTTCATAAAGCAGTACAGCTGAAAACAGGAAACTGCAGTGAAAATGAAACAAGATCATCAATATGTGTTACACGCATGTAGATCTCTAAACAACAAGCAGTGCCTTGTGCCGAATATTCTGTGACACACATACGAAGACTTTACATATTCAAAAAACAAAACAATGTAGCAACGTATAAGCATTACCATGTTGTGATACAAACTCGATGGACAGTGCTAGCAGCAATAAGAGCAACGAGTTCGGCTACAATAACTGCATGGGCGTAAAAAAACTATTTGCTTAAGCTCCCTTTGTGCTAAATGAAAACGCAAAATTTTACTTGAATTTTAGCTAATAACACAGACACTGCCAATATAAAACAAAGTTCTTGAAGATCTTGTTAGGTCTTAGAAACATATAGGTCAAAATAATTTGGCTGTCAGACACACGTGCCATTGTGAGTCGGAGTTGTTATCTTCCTTTTAATCTTCATTGGATTATTAAAAAGTTCCCCTCAAAACAAAAGAGAGATGAACCAAAGCACACTCACCAGCACCCCAGCCAGTCTTGATGCCAGAAGTTTCCTGAAGATTACCTATGAACTGCAAGAACAAAAACCAAGCAAACACAAATCACCATGTTGATCAGAAATGCAAATATGATAAGCTACTCTTGCATATCACGTTGTAGGAACGCGGAAATGTGGCAAATTAAATAAAACTTTCAAACATTTTGTCCATAATTTCATATGGGAACTTGTAGTTCACATATAAACTTTGCAGATTTTCCCACATTCCTTTGACATGTTCATGATTAAATTTTATAAGTACCGCTTACTACAATAATCAACTACAGGTAAAAAATTAAGAGGGGAAGATGGGCTTCATGCATCAGCTTCATATACTTGTATTTCACAACAAAACTGCATCTGGTCTAAATAAGTAAATTCATAAAGTTATGATCTGACCAAATAGATATATCATGTGAACTTGGTAATTCTCTAGTTACACCCTTACCACACAGGAAGGCAATGAAAAGTAAAGCATACCGTCAGCAACAGGAGGAACAGGAGGGAACTAATAAAACCCCCGAGTATGGTAAATAACTCCGTTGATGCTAACTTCACTCTGTACATTTCTTGAAGAGAGAGAATGACAGTGAACAGAAGAGAAGAATAGAGCATGGAACTCCCTGGCCCCGCCATGAACTTCTCCCAGCAATTTTGAGAACAATAAGAACGTCAGTAGTAAGTATTGCCAATTAACTAACAGCTAAAATAATAGTCAACAGAAGAATTAACTATTGTACCCAAAAGACCATGTTAGAATTAGAAAACTTTTAACAACAAAAAATCAAAGTGTATGCATGAGTGCCGTGGTTTCAAAAGGCAGAACTGGAAACCAAGGTGTTTTTTTTATTTTTTAATTCAAGGTGAGGCCTAAGCCTCAAGGCAGATCACGTCATCGCTAAGTATTGCCAATTATCTAACAGCTAAAATAATAGTCAACAGAAGAATTAACTATTGTACCCAAAAGACCGTGTAAGAATTTGAAAACTTTTAACAACAAAAAATCAAAGCAAATGCATGAGCGCCATGGTTTCAAAAGGCAGAATTGGAAACCAAGGTGCTTTTTTAATCAAGGTGAGGCGTAAGCCTCAAGGCAGATCAAGGTGTAAGCCTCAAATGAAGGGCTTTCTACACTTACACCTCTTGTGTTTTGCCAAATTAACACTCTCTTGATCAAATTAATTTCACAAATATTAACTTCCAACAACCAACTGCTCAAACAACCAAATTTACTACAAATAGCAAACTACTCAAACTAATCTTAATCTCCCAAAACTAATAAAATAATCGACAAAAAATTACAAAAAGCTAACCAGACTAATCAAAATAACAATTTTAACCAATAGCAACCAAAAATCCCAATAGAAAATTTTCAACACTCCAACAAATTCCAAAAACAACAATCAAAATCAACAAACTCCACGTTAAAATGAATCCCATAAACTAAATCATATTTTACAGATAAAACTTGAAATAAATATTTCAAACACAAAACCTCAATAATCTATGAGCCCAGCCTCAATTTCAGACAAAAATGACAAACACAATTGAAGCTCTTTTCATTCTTATAGTCAACAGCCGCAAGCTCGATTTCAAACACAAAACCTCAACAATCTATGAACCCAACTTCAATTTCAGACAAAAATGCAAACACAATTGAAGCTCTTTTCACTCTTATAGTCAACAACCGCAAGCTCGCACGCAACCTTAAAGAAACTCTCCTTCTCCTTTGTCACCCCACTGTTTTCTGTTTTCCCCAAATAGAAATAGGCCTGTTTATTATCTCCATTGTTCCCAGTCCTCAATGTCTCAATATCATCTTCACAAGGCACCCAGTTTCAAAATTGTAACAACCCAAACGGGGAGACCATAAAAACATTATCAACCAACAAGCTAAGATTTACAATCCAAAGCAACCAAATTTCAGATTCCTAAAATCTGCGAGATCCCATCCCCTCATGGAAACGAAGCAAAAGGAAATGAACGTTAATTAACAGACACGTTCACATCTCCTCAAAGACACTGGTTCTTCCACCACAAAATCCGAAGACTGCCAACTTCAAACAAAAATAACAAAATATATATATATATATATATATAATTTTTCCACCACAAAATCTCAAGATTGCCAACTTCAAACAAAAATTACAAATATATATATATATAAACAGAATACCAACAATGGAGGAGCTTGGCTTACAAGTGGCTTGAAATAGGCTCGGGAGAAGGGCGAAAAGACTGGGGGGAGGGGCTCCGGTACTCGGAGAAAGGCAGAGCGAGGGGCTTACGCGATGGCACAAATGCTCGGGGATCGCACAGGAAGAGGGTCAACGGCTAGGGATCTGAGCTCTACGGCACTTCCTTTTTTTATTTTTCGAGGCCCTAATATATTATAAATTTATTTTTATTATTCCTAATACAATAATAATTTGTAGTTTTATTGTTTCTTTAGGGAACATATAGACATATAGGTAAAGTGCTGAACCAACCTTCAATGAAAATATAAATATTAATGTTATATTTATTATAAAAAAATATATTAAAAAATAACATATTTAATGCGTTATTTTATTTAATACTTTAATAAATAATATTATTTAAGGTGTCATATTTGTCTTTTGTTATAATTATTAAAGCTTGAAACTTATAAAACTAAACTATTAAAATAATTAAAAGTAAAAATATTGTAATTATTAAAGCAAAAAAAGTCAATCTATCAACCAATAAAAATCAAATGTCAAATTTGTTATATGTTAAACTTTGTGGTAAATTTACCACAAAATGACATTAAAAAGTGGCATTTGCACAAGAGAGTTTTTTAATACTTAAATGCTAAATTTGTCATTGAGACAACATTTTAATATTACATTGGAGATGTTCTTAATTTGCGATACCCAAACATTTTTAGTGCATTAAAAATGCAATGATTAAATAATTAATACACGTTATAAGGATTATTGTTTTAATCTAATTTTTATGACAAATTCTATAAGAGTAAAAATGAGATTTTTAAGGTTAAAAATCATGCCATAGTCTTAAACAAGAAAAGAAGGATATGAAAATAAACTAGAAAGCTTAATTGTTGTAAAATGTGTTACAATAAATGTTAAAACCAAAATATAGGTTAAGGAAAATATTGTATAAGAATATGAAAAACAATACAACATCTCGTACTCATTCACATCCATCACATGGGATAACTCATATACTGTTCAACTTTATACAGTCTAAATTTATATTGACAGTATTTTTCTTATATTGTCGATATATTTTTTATATTGTTACGAGCTTACATAGCATTCTTTACTCATCCATATCCTCTACACAGTATAATTCTTATACTACTTAACTTTAAACAGTTAAATTTCTATATTGCTTAACTTTAAACAGTCTAATTCTTATATTGTATTACTTTTGTAGTATAATTTTTATACTACATAACTTATCAGTGTAATTCCTTTCACTATATTACTTTATCAATATAATTCTTCTTCTGCTTTAGAATACGGTATAATTTTCCATATTTTCATAAAGTATTTTTCATAACTGTATTTCTATCTTAACATTTGTTGCAATACATTTTGTAACAGTTAAGCTTTCTAGTTTATTTTTATATCTATCATTTTTTTTGTATAAGATTATGGCATGATTTTTAATTTTAAAAATCCTATTTTCATTTTTATGAAATTTTTCATAAAAATTGGGTTTAAACAATAATCCTCGTGATACTAAAATTACCGTTTATATTCTTAACAAATTTTTGAGCATAAAATTTAGCTCACAAAATTTATACATAATCTATTTAATATAATCCTTAATTATTGCATACTTAATGCACTAAAATTCTCAGGTGTCATATTTTGGGTAAAAAAATATGTCACATCTTCCCCTTGTATAATTCGGTATTGGCCATGGATTTGGAGCAAATTTTTTATTCTAATTTAGTCCTTAAAGTGATGTTTTGTGTGGATAAAGGTTTGGTTAAAAAAATATTTTTTCTATCACTTTTTGCTCTATGAAAAACTCAACAATACCATGTTCTCACCATGAAAACCGGCCATGATCACCTCCCTTCCTCTCAAATATTTTTGAAGAGAACAACCACAAATCCATTTAAGAAGCAAGAATAAGTGTTCCTGAGGAGGATTAAGAAGTTTCAAGATAAAAACTCTAACTTTGCCTAGTGTGTTCTAGGGGGTTCTTCTTAAGTTTTGTAAGAGATTTTTGTGGACTGTTATGATTTTGTTTTCAAGGTTTTTTGTAAGCTTTCAAGAGCTAGAAAGAAGGGGAAAAACACTTTAGATTCTCTAGGTAAAACCCTAGTATCACAAACTATGTTAAAGCTTGCATATATATATATATATATATATATATTGGTGCATACGATGTGTTCTTTTCTAAGATCCGTTAAGTGAAAAATGATTATTTTCCATAAAACAGCTAAAATGACCCCAAAATACCTGATTTACAAAAACACCCCCTTAGCAGGAATTTCTCTGTAACCCGTGAGTAATAAGATGGTAAGGTAAAAACAAGAAGTTTAGTAAAGTTACGAGGTTTATGAAAAAAACCCATAAGAGTAAAATCGTCAATTTTAAAGAAACCGTTAAAACAGAGTCAAGCCTCTCGAATTAGCAAGACTCTCTTAGGCAAAAAATGTTCCGTAATATGTTAAGTGACGAAACTATCAAGTAAGATGGGAAATTAACTAAAGGACATTCAAGTTAAGTAAAGGGAAAAGCAAACCAATAGGATACAAAGTTAAGTAAAAGAAATGAATGGTTAACATATAAGTCATATTATCGATCAAGTAGATGTAATGAGAAAATTAGCTAATAATTAGGTGTCGTTTAAACATGATACAAAAGCCGACTAATAAAAGGAAAAATGAATAAAACAAGGACGCTAAAAGTCTGAGTAAGTTTAAACCTCGTCTACGACATGAAGAAAATGAATTTCAAATGCTTTGAATATGTTTTATGTTTACATTTGTTATGCATAAAGTTTTAAAGATCAAGTAAAGGTCTACAATGTATTTGCAATTAAAGTATGTTTACATGTGTAATGCATAATATTTTAAGGTTCAAATTATAATTTGCAATATGTTTACATATGATATGTTAGCATTTGATATGATCATAAAAGTGAACAAGAAGGTAAATCAAAGATGATAAGTAAGTGTCGTACCAACCTCCTTGATGTGAGGTTTACAGGTTAAGTTAAAGTTATGATCTCGTTATTCGACGACCTTAAATCTTCCATAAGATAAGAATGATAATAAGAAGCTTATAATTGAAAGTTTATAATTGAACATAAATAGAATCACGCATTATGTTATTGTTTGTATTCATTTTAAGTAGTGTTTTTATGAAGAACGCTTTATAAAAAACGTTTAAGAAATGTTTTATAATTTACAAGAATTTTTTTTTAAAAGAATGTTTTAATGCTTTGTGAGATAATGTTTGAACTTACCAAACGTAAGCTCGTTATAAGTTCCTTCATACTATAAGTGGTCCTATAGGAGACCAATAAGACCGGTTGAAAAGCTCGGTACTATTATGGATAGATATGCAAAGGTTAGGTATGACTACCAATACGGTAGTTTTTTGCTTCAGAAAGAAAAAAAGTTTTCTACTTATTTTAAAAGAAGTTTAAAAGGTTTTACAAAAGTAAATATTTCTTAACGAGTTTAAGAAATGTTTTGAATGATTTCAAAGCCAAGTGTTAAGCTATATCTCAACTTCGGTTGTAATAAAAGTTGCAACAGTTTTAAGTATGATTAAAGAAAAAAGAAAATTTTATCTAGTATTTTTTTACTAAGTAAGATTAAAGTTAAGAAATAATATTAAAGCAAGATAAGTGACGATCGAAAAGGCGGGGCATCACATAGTTGTTTATATTGCAAGGTGATGCTAAACATTAATTTTTTTTTTTTTTTTTTAAAAACACTTCACCCTCCAAGTGAAACAAGTTTTTTAATTTCATTACAATCTTGTAAATAAATGACAAGATAGTGCAATTGTAACCTTCGGGGATTTTTTTTTTTAAGGAATGAATTTCAATTGTTTTTGCTAATTTGACACTAGGAACATAAACTCAAGGAATCAGAATTTGGACATTTATATCTATTTATTCCATAGTTTTCACATGCACCAGCGCATCAGAAGTCACTCGCACAATATTGTTAAGTGTCAGGCAAATTAAACGAAAAAAAACTCCCATATTGCCTAGAAAGTTATGGCGGGAGGCCTTTGCCTTTAAAAAGCTCAAGCCTTGATTTTAAAGTATCCGCTAAAAATACTTTAACTATTGTCTATAAATTTGAACAAAAAAAAACTTTCAAAATTAATTGAGTATTCATTTTATAAATTGTAGGTTGTTGAGATTGATCCTGCAAAAACCTAGAATGGTCAATTCAATGACTGATGCCCTAACAATGTTTCTATAATTTTTACCTAAAATCATTTTAGAACCAAAACTTGATATCAGTTGGCTATAGATATATTAATTTAAAGTGTGGATTATGCAGTAGTCAATTTTAAGTGTATATATATGTTTTCTATGATGTATATAATAGGTACTTTATATTATTTTATGTTCATATTTATTCATGTGATGAATATATATATATATATATATATATATATGTGGTGGATTTTGGTGCTTAATTTTATGGTTGGTTTGTATTTTTTTGTTTTTTAATCTACGCCTGTTTTTAGAGATTTTTATCAATATTTTCACGTTGGTTATCTTATTTAGGGCCCGTTTATTTCGAGAACTCTGTGGATTCTTTGGACTCAAATTTGGATTCGAGTATTAATAATCCTTTAAATACGTGTTTGTTTCTCCTAAAATCTGAATCTTTTGAGCATTAAGAATCCAAGTTTTCAGAGTTCTTACTCCTACTTAAAGTTTCGATACTCAAACATCTTTGCTATAGTAGAAACTAAAATTCGCTCTCTTATATTTGAGGAAAAATCATAACTTCTTAATTTGTTATCCAATTGAGATTATTCTTTTTTCATTATGTTCTCAGTGAAGAGATGAATAAATTAAGATCCATATTGTATATTTTTTTAGAATCATTAATATTAAGATTTTATTAGATTTGTTGATAAATCAAAAACAATTTTCACTACCTCTCTAAACACAAATTTCAATTTTATTCCATACTTAGATTAAAACTTAAATGCACATCCAAATGTCAAATTGGATAACAATTCAAATTGCTAACTCAAATCTTAATTCAAATCACACTAACTCAAATTAAATCACTAATTTGAATCCATTTACTAAACAGACCCTTAGTTATCTTTAAGTCTCGTTTGTGAGATTCGTAACAAACAAAAAAAGGTCGTTTGTAAGGCGTCGTTTTTCCTAAGGGAGTCTCTTATTTTATTTTATTTTCTTAATCACTATAGGAAAAAGGAAAACACACACCGTCTGAGGAGAACGAAACAAAAGAAAAAGCACTCATAATCATCTAACCCTCTCTCTTTTTTTAGTAGTTTAACCACTCTTTTTGAATTGAGAAGTTGTCGAAAAACTACAAATTATATATATTTAAAAAATCTCCAAAATTCTTTTAAAAAAAATCTTCATAATAATTTTTTTTTCAAACATACCACAGATACATTATGTTAGATACTAACGCTAACTCCTTTTCAAAAAACAAAAAAAACTAATACTAACTTAGCCCTAGATTTTGCGTAAGCATCCAAATGAGAGAGAGTGAAGACAGAAGAGAAAACCACAGGAAAACAAACACTAAACCATCCATATCCCATCATGGAAATAACCATTGAAGAGGTCCCAAAAGGAATTAACAAATTTGTGACGCCGATCTCAAACGATGGATTCAATAAATTCAAAAGATTTTTTGCCTGAAATCCCATCGTCGAAGCCTCATCGTCGGTCTCTGCACCGATCGTAGTCTTAACTATGCAAACGGTACACGTGTATGAAACAAGAACATATGTATAAATGCATATACATCACATAAATAAATCAAATAAACACCTGACTATTCAATTTTCAGAAGTTTAATTATTTTATGAACAATACTAGAAACGTTGCATACTAATAAAAAGTGCGTTTATATATTGTATGTCCCAAACAGTTTTCTTATTTTGTTTTTTTGATTATATATTATGGTTATTTTTCTTTCTTATTTAATTTAGAAAACTTCATTATTTTTTAGATAATACTAGAGACACTGTTGTTACTAAATGACATATAGAATATTAATATTAGAACTTCAAATTTTTTTTTATACATACTAATATCAAGTAGGGTCGGCAATTTTCTTATTTTATCTTTTTTTACAATATATATATATATATATATATATATATGAGTTAGTCTTATTGGATGCAATTTAGTCGGACCCAAATTGCTAACGGGCTCGTGTAGCCCAATGTTGATACTAATCGAATTGATCGAGCAAAACTTATTGGCAGAAGCCCAATCGAATTGACGATTTGATTGGCTCGATGATCTTGTGTGGTTTGAGGCGTTTAATTGTATTGCTCAAGATAATTCGTACTTGTTTCCCGTATTCGTTCGATCGAATCTATCATCTCGATCTAACAGTTATTAGCGCGTACTGACGGTTATAATACGCGTAGTCATAGATCGAAACGTGGGGGAGGCGTGATTCTTACAGCCTATCACTAATCGACAAGTGTCCCACTATTGCAGTTATTTACAGAGCATTATACCACTTCGTCAGATGGTTAGGAGCTATGATTCTTCCTTATCCTCTATACAAAGGATGGTTGTTTCATTGTATGAGAGACAGATACAGAAACTCTGCTCATTTGCTTTCTTATATCTTTTACTCTCTTGTAATCTGTACCGAGAACATCCTAGTGAATTTCAGTAGACGTAGCTCTTTATTAACAGAGTGAACTACTATAAATCTCGCGTGTTATTCTTGTTTTAGCATTTTTTTATTCATTTTACTCCAATCTAGTATATTAATTCGAGCTAAAAAGTCCATTAAACGGTAATTTGAGGGCCCAAATTCCTTAACTTCCAATTCAAAATTTTAACATTTGATTGTAGATTCACCGTCTACAAGCCTCAAAGATCATCTCTACGAACTATTGCAAATTTGTGTTGAGAATCATTGCGTTATGTGCCCAATGAACTCAACGATATGCAACTGGGGCGGAAAGTGGTTCCTCAAGGCACTCAAGGACTTTCTCCATGACGGAGGAGTGACGGTCGTCAGCGTCAGAATCGAAAAGCTCGGAAAGAAGATGGAGAAGGACTACGGCTGGCTCATGCCCACCAAGGTGGAGGAGCTGAGAGACTTGACGGCCCAAAGGGGCAATATTGCGTGATGATCAAACGACAATAGATATCAGTCGTTTTGGTTTGGCGAAGCTGGCGAGGGTGGTGCTAGGTGAGGATGTGGACTTCGTGAAGCCCAATAGACTAAAGTGGTGTAATTCCATTCACGGTTGGAGGCCCTGCTACCCACAACGCCTTTCAAACGACATGATCAAATTTGCAGCCGTCGAAGCGTTTCTTACTTCATGTATGGCAACGACATTATTGGATACTACCACAATTAGTCACTAGTCGGTCTTTTTCTTATTCATGATGTATATATTATTATGCAGGCCATATATATATATATATATATATATATTATTTTCTTTTAATTCGTTTCATAAATTTATAGTGTCGAGTTTCTTTAGCGTTGTCGGTTCTGGATTTGAGTAATGTGATAATTATCTTAAGAGATATTGGGAATCAAATTCCTTGAATAATGGATTGAAATGTGATTATCCATTTATGTATATTTTTTTTTACTAATCATTATCTATAGAAGAACTTTAAGAGGAGGTGTTTGGCCTAATACTAAAAGTCTGAAACACTGTAAAATAGATCGAATTCTTAGCTTCAAATTTATATACCTTAAATACTAAAGTGTTTAATTTGTGCTACTTAAAAGGTCAACAAACAAGACAGGTAAAAAGTTAAACCCCAGAGAAACCTTGGCATAAATATAAACATATAGAAGTTTTGCCATGCCACCTGATTTCTCCAAAACTACACTCCATGGCATATTTATGGAGTGAAATTAAAATATATCAATTTTTTAGTTTTTGAAATTAGCAAAATGCATTGTAATTATTATGATAATTTTCACGTTTTATACTGTAAGATTGTGTTGTGGTTATTATATTGTTTTTAATTTTTTCAATTAGTAAAATACTTTTTACCTGAAAATGGGGCTACGACTAATGAAAATTATTGTAAAATCACCCCGGATTTAAATAACTCAAACCCAGAACACCCAGGGAATCACTTTAAAAAAAATTAATAAAAATAACATATCCGCGTTGCGGGGGCTTAAATATTCAAAAAATAATAATAAAAACAATTCGTAAAAAACATTATAACAACAAAGATCGACTTGGGGACAAGTCAAAACAATACAATTACAACATCTACATAATAACAGAAAATTACATAAATTAAACTTATACCACTTACATCACATTTCCAAACAACATTGCTTGCCAAGTATCTTGGGAACCGCTAAACCACAGTATATGCTTACTCACCCATCTGTAGCTTAAAACCCGGTAGGGACCTTAAAAACATAAAAACTAAAGTGAGCGTGAGGCTCAAATTAGGATTTTTTTTTTTCTTTTCAAAAAAACCACAGTTTTGAGAACTCAAAATTATCATAATTTTACGTATAGAAGTTGTCTAACCCTTTTCTTTTTTTTTAATTCAGAAGTTATCTAACGCCCCAAAAAAATATGTCAAACTCTGCAATTATCTTATCTTCTGCCAAAAAAAAAAAGAACTCTGCAAATGTCTTTACTCAAAAAACAAACTCCACAATTCATTAAAAGGTAAAAAGGAAAGAAAAACTCCACAAAAATATTATAGGGAGAAAGAGGCAATTAATACAAAATTACAAATATTGTATTTATATTTATTTTATTTAATGCAAAATCTCCATAACAATATTAAACGGAGAAAGAGATGAATAAAAATATAGTTATATTTAATTAATGATGATTTTTTTTTTTTGAAATAAATTCTGATTCTAACTTAGCCCAAGAGTCGGTATATATGTATGCATATATTCAAACGGCCGAATGAGAGAGAAAAAAAAAAAAAAAGAAAAAAGAAAAAGAGATAACCACAGGAAAGAAACCCTAATCAGCCGATATGGAGATAATTATTGAAGACTTCCCAATAGAACTCAACGAGTACATTGTTAGGGTGGATGGCCGAGTCACCATAGCCACTACATGGGCCGAAGACAACTCGGACATCAAACAATAGATTCAGCGCATACAAAAGATCTACCGCTCCAAAAACCGTCGTCGCCCCTCAACTACGAAAACGACACAAGCTTTTATGACAAGTCAGCTAATTAAACAGGAGCATTACATTTTCTAATCCAATTAAATATTTGTATATAGAAAACTTGTTTATAATTTGTTAAATAATAAAATTATTGTCGGTCATGGGATTTTTTTTGACAATATGCATTTAGCCTGGACCTGTTACAAATTTGTGTTGAGAACCACTGCCTCTTGTGCACAATGAACTCATCAAAGGACTTTCTCCACGACGGCCGAGTGACGGACGTGGGAGTCGGAAATGACAAGTTGGGAAAAAAGATGGAGGACTACCGTTGGATGTTGCCCAATAAGGTGGTGGAGCTGCGAGAATTGGCGGCCCAGAGGGGTAATATGGGAATAGTGAATAATGCAGATGATCATCAGAAGGGACATGATGATGATCAAACGACGAACGATTTCAGTCGTTTCGGTTTGGCGAGGCTGGCAAGGGTGGTGTTGGGAGAGGAAGTTAACTTCGTGAAGCCGAGTAAAATCAAGTGGTGTGATTCTAGGTGGAGGCCCCTTGATCCCCTACGCCTTACAAGCGACATGATCCAATATGCAGCCACAGAAGCGTTTCTTACATCGTATACGGGAACTACACCGTTGGATGCTGCCACTATAAATCATTAGTTTGAGTTCTCTCATATATATATATATGGCCTCTGCTTTGGCTGTAAATATCTCTGGATTAATTGGTTTACGTTATGGAGGCTGTAATTCTATTTACGGCGTGCTAATTAGAAACAGGGTCCACACAAACTGTCTCCGCACTCTTCATAATTCTATTACCTTTTCTCTTTCTTTTTTTTTTCATTTTAAAAATCTCGTGTCAACTAAATTGTATTTTACATTTTTTTTTCTACTATCATATGTCTATAATTTGAAGGAGTGATTTTCTAAATTTTTGTCGTTTATTTTAAAATGCCATTCTTGTTTACCTTATCTCGCATCTGAATATTCTACGCTATTATGAATTTTTTTAACTTACATTTGTAGCATTTAAAAATAAAAAGCTTTAATTTGTAGGACCTTTGTCGTTTTTCTGAGTTAATTGTCGTTTATTGGAAAATGTCGTTTGTTTGTCGTATTGATTTTTTGAATTTCACTGGTTTATTATAAATCATGTCGTCTCTCTATGTTAATGTCCTTATAAAGCTCTAACTTCTTGCCGGTTTTGAGTATTCCGTTGTTTCATGAATTGTTGTCGTTTGTAGGACAAATTTCATTTTCTAAAGTTGTTATCGTTATTGCAACTTTTGTCTTTTTTCCATTAGTTGCATTCCTTCGTTAATGTTTGAGATTGTTTACTGCTGTATTTTCTTGAATTTGTTGTCGTTTCATATAAATAATGTCGTTTCTCTAATTACCTATAAGGAAGAAGGGGAAGCTGTAGCCTTTATCCGGGAAAAAAAAATGACGAAGGCGGAACTAATTTAAAAGAAATTAAACCAAAAAAAAAAAAAAGGAATCAATTGGGCTAGTTTAGGAAATAAGTGTCACATAGATATAAAAAAAAAATTATGAAATCTTCATGGATAATAGCTCATACATTCATCAACTTACTACTCAAAAGAAGGATTATTAGCGCCCTTATGCTTTTAACTCAACAATCATTTTACAATCTATTGAGACTACAAGTAAAATAAGTAGAACAAGGTCTGTAATAGCTCATACATTTGTTAACTAGCATCGAGTCTAAAGTCGTATCAACCAAAGCCTTTTGAAAGCCTATGGAAGACACAATTTCAGCCTCATTACAACAATGAGAATCAATCCCTAGGTGATAAGTGACAGAGTCTTGATAAAGTCGTCCTTCGTTACCATATCATCACCGCTAATAATTCCTTGATAGCACATGTTGATGAGCAATTTTATAACCCACACATATATTTATCTTTTTATCATTGAAATTACCAAAAGATAAGGAAGATCCCTTTTGTCTAAATAACATATTCTTTACGTGTTTCAAATCTACAAAGCAAAAATAATAAAAAGCGTTAAGGATGTTTAGGATAAGAGTGTCAAGAATCTTTAAAATAAGAGTTTTAATTGTATATTATAATATATGAAAACTTTTCAATACAACATACTTTTATTTATAATGTAATATACGAGAATTTTACGCTAAGTAAAATCTTGAGTTCAAGCTATAATTTCAAAAACTCCAGTTAAAAAATCCCAAATAATAGCGGTAGCAAGCATTGCTAACGGTAATTCAACACCTCACCCTAACATAAAATGTAGGTTAACATAAAATGTAGGTTAAATTCACTTAGTGGCTAAAGGCATAGCAATATACTCGTATACAACTCTATCAAAAAAAATAAAAAAAAAATGCAAAGTTCCAAATTCCTCATCTCATTTAACAAAAAAAAAAAAAAATCACCGGGTCATTATTATTATTATTATTTCAATCAAAACAAAATTAAATAGTATCGCCGGTTACTTCTCGTTTAACTTGGCGTTGAAGTAACATCGATACGTGCAACGGCTACAAAAAAGCCGGCGCAGGAAGAAGCACAGCGCAAGACCCTTTTATCACATAAACGAGTACGGTAGTGTGTCTCTATATATGTAAAAGTAACGACCCACAGACCAAAACGAAAACAAAAGCAAACAAATTAACCACCCTCCATACCCAAAAATGTCTGTGCTCCAAAACTCAACGTCGTTCACCCCAAAGCTGACCGCTCAGCGTCCCACTCTCATCGATTCCAAACTCTCCTTTCTTCCGCCGTCGTTTCCTCCTCCTTCGTTCCAACGGCGACGGCGTCGTTTTAGACTGGGGTTCACTTCGACACCGGCATCATCGGCTCCCGTCGTCGCCGTCGGGTCGCTGAAGGTATAACTTTTCTCTGCTCGCCCGCCAACTGTTCGACGAAACGCTTGTGTGCGGTGTAGTGCTGTTCCTTATCGTTTCGCGTGTTTTGAATTTGATTCAGGAAAATCTGGGCGGTCTCACGAAGTCTTGGAGTGATTTCACCAGCCTTAACTATTGGGTTGTTCGCGATTACTATTGGCTCGTGAAGTCTGTCAATGCCCTTGAGCCGCAAATACAGAGACTCTCCAATGACCAGGTTTTGTTTGCAATCCCTCTCTTCATATATATATGTGTGTGTGTGTGTGTGAATGAATATATTGATAATTTGGATTAAAGATGATTTTTTGCCGTATATAGCTTAGGGATAAAACTGCAGAGTTTAGGCTAAGGCTGAGAGAAGGGCAAACACTGGCAGATATTCAAGCCGGTTCAAACATATCTACTCCTTTTTTCTTTTGGTTTAGAAATTTTATGCTGTGAAAAAAATTCTAAATGGTTTTTAAATGCTTATAGAGGCATTTGCTGTTGTTCGTGAGGCTGCAAAGAGGAAGCTCAGGATGCGACATTTTGATGTGCAGGTAGCTTTGTCTCTCACGCGTGCACATTTGCTGTTGTTTTGTGTATTCGGTAGTATATTACATTTTCCGGGAATTTGAATTCCAGATTATTGGTGGGGCTGTCCTTCATGATGGCTCCATTGCGGAGATGAAAACTGGGGAGGGGAAAACTTTGGTCTCAACGTTGGCGGCATATCTTAATGCCTTGACTGGTGAAGGTGTTCATGGTATGTTTGTATATTAACCCCTGAAGTCATATTGGATTCTTTCACTGTCATTTCTTTCGAGAATGATCTGATTTGACCTTTCATTGCTCCTTTTCTGTCACTCATATGCAGTGGTAGCTGTGAATGATTATCTAGCTCAGAGAGATGCTGAATGGATGGGTTGTGTTCATCGCTTCTTGGGTCTTTCTGTGGGTCTTATTCAGGTAAATTTTTATATTTTTGTACTTATCTAGGGCAGTGCTTTGCTGGGACAAGTTAGCATGAGATGAGACAAAGTCCAAGAACTTGTGATCCAAGGTAGAGCTATCTGTTTACACACTACTAGTACTGCAATTTTGACTCTTTTTTTTTTTTTTTGTAAAATAGAGGGGGATAAAAGCTGAAGACAGGAGATCAAATTATAATTGCGACATAACATACACCAATAATTCAGTATGTCACTTCTTAATTCTATGCCATACTTTATTGTTTGTTTTAGTTATCAGTTACAGGAAGCTGGTGGAATGTTTAAGGTTGTGGATCTCAATATTTTCAGGAACTTGGTTTTGATTATCTACGAGACAATCTAGCTGGAAACAATGGACAGCTTGTAATGAGATGGTACGCTTGATGTGATTGTAATTCAAAGATTCTATATTAATTGGTTTTTTGGGAATTAGACGCATATTGTGATTAAACAGGCCAAAGCCGTTTCATTTTGCAAAGTTGATGAAGTTGATTCAGTCCTCATTGATGATGGGAGAAATCCTTTGTTAATAGGTGGTGAGGTAAGTTGTAACTCTGTGAAGTATCACTATCCACTATTATGAAATTGATGGTTTGTTTAGATAAAAAATTGTAGCCCTACGTGGGAGCAGAATTCTCAGTGGTCTTTTGTCTCTCCTATCTATCACAGGCTAGTAAAGATGCTGCTCGCTACCCAGTTGCTGCTAAAGTGGCTGAGCTTCTTTTAGGGGGTGTTGTAAGTCCAGACACTTTGCTTTTTTCTAGCTCTTTTTCTTCAATAAAAAAGGTTTAATGAAGTTGTATACTTATGTCTAGATTAGTTGATTATGGCGAGAATAAATCTTCTACCTTATGCAATAATCAAAACAGCATTATAATGTGGAACTCAAAGATAATTCAGTGGAGCTGACTGAAGAAGGAATAGAGCTTGCTGAGATGGCTCTCGAAATACATGACTTGTGGGATGAAAGTGACCCTTGGGCGAGGTGAAGATGGACTACTTGTTTTGTGGGGTTGTCATTGTTACAGTTGACAATAAGAAAAACCATCCACGTCATAAGATTTTATGTTTATATTTGTTCTTTTCTCCTTTATCTGTATGTTGTTTGCTTGTATGTGTGATTGAGAATGTCAGATGTTGGTTTGAGAGGTTAAGATGATCTTTTCCTAGTAAACGGACATGTTTTTTGCTTTCTTTTTGAGCTTTTATTTAGTCATGGAGTTTGAAATATGTAGATTTGTGATGAATGCATTGAAGGCTAAAGAGTTTTACCGGCGGGATGTGCAATACATTGTTAAAAATGGGCAGGCTCTCATAATTAATGAGGTAGGACAAGAATTTGCATTTTGTAATTTAGATTGTCTGCCTTCCTTTTAATTTAGTACTTCCAGATTTTTCCCCCCAATTGGAAGTGTCTCTTGTTATACTAAGTCACGTATTTCTGACAAACTGAATTTTGTTAGATAATCTTAACTACACCATCTTTGCAAAAATCCTTTACCTTCTGAATCATTTGCACAACAGAGATCGCTGAATTTTACTCTTACTTTCTTGAGCTTTGCTAGAGGCGTCAAAACTTTAAATTAACTGTGAATTTGGGTGGACCTTATCACGTGGATTGCTTAGATTGATGATAGAAGGGATGGATAGAAAGATCTAGGCCGATTATTGATGTTATTCACGTAGAAGTATATTATGGGTCTCTGATTGCAGTAGAAATAATGATTTGAGAAATATTTTGCAGCTGACAGGCAGAGTTGAAGAGAAAAGAAGATGGTCTGATGGGATTCATCAGGCTGTAGAAGCTAAAGAAGGTCTCAAAATTCAGGTATGCCTTAATGTTATATACTTGTTTCTTGAGTCTCTTTGCCAATTTTTTCCACTCATTTAAAAAAAATTCTTATCTGGTTCCGAATTTGAATTTTTTGGTTCTTAGGCTGATTCAGTAGTTGTGGCGCAATTCACTTATCGATCACTTTTCAAGCTATCTCCGAAGCTATCAGGGATGACTGGGACTGCAAAAACTGAAGTACATATGTCTACAAACATTCTAATATTTTATTTAGAACTCCTTTTAGTGGTGTAAAATTTATTTGTTATTACCTAGAAGTGATAACTCCTTTCTGAATAAATTGTTATTTCAGGAGAAAGAATTTCTGAAAATGTTTCAGATGCCAGTTATTGAAGTGCCCACCAATCTGCCAAACATTTGAAAAGATTTACCTATCCAAGCTTTGGCTGTAGGCTATCTAATTCTTACGGCTTTCTACTTGGTTCTTCTTCCTTTGACCAAGTTTTAACCTTCAACTTGACTTATGTGTGGAGCATTGCAATCTTTTAGACTGCTCAGGGAAAATGGGAATATGTTCGTCGAGAAGTTGAAGACATGTTTAGACAGGGTCGTCCAGTTTTAGTTGGGACCACAAGGTAAATTTGGTTTTTCTCGTTTCTGGACAAAGCTTTCATGGGATTATTCTTGGATTGCTATCATATATAGCATTCTCATGCATAAGTCACTCGGTCAATGTATGGGATGTTTACTAATCGTAGTAGGTTATTATATTCATTATTTGGCATCATGCAACCTTTTTAACCTGCTGATGCATGCAATATATGTCACTTTGTGTCGTGTGTTCGTGCAGAGTCAGTCAATGAAGTTTATCATGTAACATTCTTAATAAAATCTTTAGCTTACAGATGCCTAATGCTATTTCTGTTTTGCTTCCCGTTATCAGCCCTTTAGCTTACTCCCGTATTTAGGTTGTGGTGGGAAAAGTTGGGAGGTAAAGGGTAATAGAAGCAATGTTGCATGTAACACACAGGCCGGTCAAGAAATTTATTGGATACTAGGATGTTACCATCCGAACTAAATAAGAAAGTAGAATGTATGACTTTTACGCTTAATACGTGCATTTTGCTAAAGTAATTAATGAAGGGAGCCAAAGCTTGTTGCACGGTGGCCTGTCTTGGATTCATTTACCTTTTACTATCGCTTTCTGATTATCATCTTCATCCTCATGTTGCAGTGTTGAGAACTCTGAATACTAGTCTGATCTGCTGAAGGAACGGAATATCCCCCACAATGTTCTAAATGCAAGAACAAAGGTAATCAACTCACAAAAGATTTTGTCTGAAGGCAGTCTCTATATTGCTCATTTGAAAGATATATAAAATTATTTTTGCAGTAGTGTGTTTCTAATCCTTATTTTTTGTTTGTGAAAAACATAGTATGCTGCGAGAGAGGCGGACATTGTTGCCCAAGCAGGACAAAAATATGCGATCAGTATTTCTACAAATATGGCTGGCAGGGGTACTGACAATCCTAGGTGGCAATCCAAAGGTAGAATGCTCTTTCATTGATTGTATCTTGATATATAGTGGATGTCCTTTCATAAGGTGTGTCAATTAATGATATTTGGAAATGTACTATTTTCATGCATATGTATGTCCATCTATGAGGTTGAGCAGGAAGGATCTTAATGCATTTTTTGGTAATAATAACCGTAGATGCTTGCGAAAGAGATTATTGAGGACAACTTGCTTTTGTTACTCACAAAAGAAGCTCCTAATATTGAAGTTGACGGAGAGGCAGGAAGTCAAAAGGTAGCTTTGTTTTGTTTTGTTTTGTTTTGTTTTTGTTTTTTTTTTTTGTTCTTTTTTTTTGTTTTGTTTTTTTTTCCCCTGTACTCCTAATAACTAGACTGATTCTAATTAATCTTTTGGTGTAGGTCTTGCCTAAGATAAAGGTTGGACCATCATCATTAGCTTTGCTGGCTAAGACAGCCCTCATGGGTTTGTGATCCTCCTCTCGTGATCTTTCATTTTAGGCTCATATTGTGATAGATAATATTGTTTTTCAATAGTCATAAGTAAGATCTTGTGGCATTCTGTTACGTGATGTTTGAATTTCCAGCTAAATATGTATGCAAAGGTGAAGTTAAGAGCTGGACACATAAGGAGGCTAAATCTATGATATCAGAGTATGTGGAAATGAGTCAGTCGGTTGATTCAAAAGAGCTAGAGAAGTTGGCCAATGAACAGTCAGAGACGTATCCTCTTGGCCCGACCATTGCCGTTGCTGACCTATCAGTTTAAAAGATTGCAAGGCCCACTGTTTCAAAGAAGGTGCTGAAGTGAAAAGGCTTGGTGGTCTTCATGTGATTGGGAGTTGGGACATCCTTGCACGAGTCCTGGAGAATAGATAACCAGGTCAAGTATTTTTGTATTCAGTTTTCCGTGAACAAAGATTGCATGACCAAGGTGTTATTTGGGTTCCATTCCGGAAAAAGCTGTAATTTTGTGGGGTTTGGTAACTGTTGCTTAATTTATACTTGCTCAATAATTATTTATTTTCTCTCTTTTGCTTTTTATTGTCTATCTAATTTGAAAATGCATCATATCGCTTCTTTGTTTTTCTCTTACCCGAAGAAATGGTTGAGTATTATTTTGTTTGAGAATATACTTCTCCAAAGTTAGTAACTTCAATTGCAATTGAAAAGTTTAATTTGTGGCACACAAAATCTATCAATATGATCTTTGTCATGGCAATATTGTTATTCAGTTTCATCATGTCCATGTGTGCTTGTGCTTCCTAGTAATTGGAGTTGGGTTTTGAGTATGATTCTCATAGAAAAACATCTTCTCTCTTATAGCTCCGTGGCAGAGCAGGACGGCAAGGCGATCCTGGTTCAACGCGATTTACGGTGAGGTAATTTCAATGACTTGCACTTCACCACCAAGAGAACATCGGCACGGTACACCAGATACTTGATTCGTGATTATGGATCTCAAGTACTTTTAACTTACGAATTTATGCTAAGTCATTTATTATAACACCTAACTAATTTTATCAGTTTCTTGACTTGGATTATGCCAATGACTTTGAGCTTTCTGCATGATTGAAAATCTTTATCGTGTGAAGTGTAAATTGAAATTCCAAGTTCCATTCAGGTTCGGTACCAGTATGTTCAATTGTTCAGGGTCTTATCTTGCTATTAGATGTAATTATTTTTAGTACATAATTTAGTCTGTGGAAGGGCAACTAGCTTTGAGATGAGATGATCAAGGGCCCAATGAACATTCGGCGGTAAGATTGGAGTTGACTGAAACTTTGAGAGTTGAAGGTCTGTACAAGCTCCCTTTTGGTTCTTAATGTCGTGTGAAAAAAGGAACCGCTCCCGCTTTTGTATTAGCTGAAGTATTTCTGACAAGTTGCTTCAGAACACAAATATTTGCATGGTTTATCAGTTGTCAGTCTATTTTGTTCAGTTATGTTAAGTTTAGATAGTTGGAAGCAGTTGAAGAAATCAGTTTCAAATAATTGGACAATAGGGACTGAAGATGTTGTCACAGATGTAGTGAAGGACATTATTGCTTAGCATGTAACTGAGACTGGCTTTTAGCATGGGTTGTTATTGGTGTTGGCAACTTAAATTTGTTGAGATTATGGTTTTGTTGAGGAGCTAATTCCTAATTCTTATGCGTTGACATGACAGCTTGCAGGATGAGATGTTTCGGAAGTTTAATTTCGACACTGAGTGGGCTGTTAGGCTTATTTCAAGAATTACTAATGTTGAGGATCTCCCAATTGAAGGAGGTGCAATAGTAAGACAGGTGAATGTTAGCCCGTGGTTTTGGTATATTCTTTTCATAGCCTTCTCCACACACTTCCTTTCTTTTTAATATTTGTTTGTTTGGTAGCTTTTGGCACTGCAAATTAATGCGGAGAAATACTTCTTTGGTATAAGAAAGAGCTCGGTTGAGTTTGATGAAGTTTTAGAGGTGTGTTTTTTGATAATTAAATGTATTATTTGTAGGCATTTATATCTATGTACTTTATTGACTTACAACAAACATTTCCATATACCAAAAAAAAAAAAGTTTTTGTTTGGTATTATGTAGAATCATATCACTTGTTATCTGTTAACGACAGCTTGATAGTTAATCTTATCAGCAATTTTCATGCGTGCGTAAGACATAATATTCTTACAAGAGTCAGATTTTGGAGGTCAAACTTAAAAATCTACAATACTTGCATTAGTTGGTAATTTTCTTTCTTTTGTTTTTTCTTCACCAGGTGCAGAGAAAGCATGTCTATAACCTTAGACAGTCAATTTTAACCGGTGACAATGCAAGCTGTTCCCAGCACACATTCCAGTGAGTGCCCTTTTATATTTTTGTCATGTATATTACTACCTAGCCAAATACACAATCAAGAATCGATAGCAAACAAGTTGAGATACATGCTAATCATATATTCTTTCAGTGAGCGCCCTTTGCATTAAATTGTTCTATTTAATTCACCTTTTCATATTGACAATGTATGATTAGAGTGTATCAAATTTTCATCTGTGCCACTGTTGGTGCTGCTTTGTATATGCACTCAAAGAAAGTTGTTTATAGGTACATGCAAGCAGTGGTAGATGAAATCGTCTTTGCAAATATTGATCCGCTGCAGGTAGTATGATAATTTCTTACCAATCTTATTTTCTCCGACCAAAAATTCTCCCTCTTTGTAAAGTATTCTTGCCCTTTGTATACTGATTGGTAGCATCCAACAAGCTGGAATTTGGAAAAGCTCTTAAAGGAGTTTTTTCTAATTGGAGGGAAGCTGTTAAATGGTGAGCTTATATAAGATTAACCTTCAGTCTCTCTATTCCTGAACCTCCAGCCTTTATGTTGCGCTTTACATGAATTATTTTTTCGCTGAAAAGTAGAATTCTGAAATGGAACTTTTGCAGACTCATTCACATGAATTACCGAGGAAACTTTATTGAAATCTTTAGAACAAGCACATGAAATGGGTTCTATGGATACAAGTGAAGTTCATCTTCCAGACCTACCATGACCTCTGAATGCCTTCAGAGGAATCCACAAGAAGAGTTCTTCATTGAAACGTTGGCTTTCCTTATGCTCTGACGATTTGACCATGTGAGTAGAGTTTAGCGCTCGTTTATGCAATAGACAATTTTGTTCTGTGTTTAGTTTGCTACGATTTCGATGATTAAATTGACTCATCTACATGTCTAATATAGGAATGGTAGGTACCGAGCTACCAGTAACCTCCTCCGCAAGTATCTTGGTGATTTTCTAATAGCCTCATATTTGGATGTTGTGCAAGAATCTGGTTATGATGATTCATATGTGGCAGAGGTGTTGAGGTAAGATTCGGGGTTATGACCGGTGATATTCTTTACCCCCGGGGGACCTATCACCTGCTGATGGTCGCCTTCAGTGCCTGTAAATAAATTCTTCTAATACTTTTTTCTTTTGTTCTCAACGCATTTTGTCTCAATAATACAGAAAGCAGTTCTTGTGAAGACTCTAGATTGTTTCTGGAGGGATCATCTGATAAACATGAACAGGCTGAACTCAGCGGTATGTGATTACCCTTTTTTGATGTAGATTTATTTGACAGTTAGCTCACCAACATACTTTCATGGAATAATTGGCAGGTAAATGTAACGAGTTTTGGGCATAGGAATCCCCTTGAAGAGTACAAGCTGTCGTTTTTTCATATCGATGCTTAGCACAACTCGCAGACTAACTATAGAATCACTCTTGCAACATTGGTCTTCCCCCATGGAGTCCCAAGAAATATTTGTATCATAAGTTCATAAATCCAGAACCATTGTCACATCAAAATGTAAGCATACGCAATTCCTTGATTAATTAATTTTTATAATAGGTTTTGGGACATTAGTATCTTTTATTGATAACTCTTTACTCCTGACTAGATCAAATTAATCAAAACATTGGGCGATTGCTTCGTTATGTCAGTTCATCTGTGTACAACAACCTTCATTATGTCAGTTTTTATTGTGTATATTAATATTCCTTACCGGTCCTTTTAAACTATTTCTTCCATCCAAGACCTACCCAAGCATTATGAGCGTCAAACAAACACCGAGAGCTATCAATGCGTAATTGAAGGTTCTGCACTGGAGAGGGCAGATAATGTTAAGTTGTGAATTCTAATTATTGTCATCCGAACAAAATTTTATTTAGGTTGCTTTTGGGGTTGTCACACTTTAAATTCCAATGTCCTAGTATTTATTTTGTATCTACCAAGTGTTCATTGCTCTTAGGGTTATTTGAGAGAGTTTAGATAAAAACAAAAACAGCTTGATAGATGCATGATTTCTAGTTTAATCTTTTCTATCGTTATAGTGAATTTCTACCGTAATTAAAAGTGGACGTAGCTCTTAATAGACCTTTATAATCTTGCATGTTTGCTTTTGTTGTTCTATTTTGTTGCTTTCAGTAGTATAAAATCCGGATGTTTAATTCTTAATAGACTGTAGGCGCCATGAAGGCTGACCAGGTATAGTATTAGCATATCCACAAGCAAACCACCAAGCAAATCAGCCTTCTTGCTTTCCTGGGATAGAAAGGTCCTGGTTTGAAGTTCTCTTCAGCCATTAACTTCCTCGCGAAGATCGGTACAGTAAATGTAGCAACTTGAGTTTTTGAGTTGTTCCTTAATACTTTATTTACTTATTTAGCTGTGAAAATTAGGAAAAACTTTTTTTTTCCTTATCATATATACAAAACTTTTTCATTTTTCATAATTATTACAACATTGTTTTCCAAAAGAGTTTAAACTTAATACTTAACTTACATTACATCACACCTCATACTTAATATTCCTTTAAACTACATATTTCAAATTTACTACTTATATATATATATATATATATATATATATATATATATATTTATAGCGCAACGTTCCTGTGGTGGTATCTATACCTATGCCTACGTACTTGCCCATGTATCATTGCCAGCTCAACAGTGATTCTATTCTAACCTCTTGGCTGAATTTCTTACAACATGAAATAACTCGGTGAGCTATTGCTTAGTAAGTCCAAACATAGCTCACAGGTATATCCTACTTGTATGCATGATCCACTTATGTTTATTTATGAACATTGATTATTCTTTCCATATCCTTAACTTAACTAGGGCCCAATTGTTTATACCATATGCGCATATGAGTTATTGTAACACTGATATCGTAACATAACTTATGACTCCCCTTGAGTGGGAGCTGATACAACTCTTTACTTGTCTTGTGAATCATTCTACCAGTCCTTTAATTTAGGTTGACATACCATACATGATGTCTTATTGACTCAAAATAAGTGCAAAACATATGCATCTCTCTACAAGATTTAAATAGCTTTTTTTTCTTCTTTTTTCAAAACTCTTTATTCCACACTGTATGTGGGGTTTGAACTTACTTGGTATTGATACAGCGTTAACCAGTTTCCTGTTCTTTTGCTATCCATCTCGGTGTCCTACTTGGACAATTTATCATCATTAGTTAACTTACTATTATCGAACTACATGTTGATAACAAGATGTGAACGTTAATAACTGAATTGGGTTATTACTTGGTTTAAGAACCTGAGCGCTATAGAACTTATTTATCTTGTTTCACGATGCCTTACCGTTACTAACGGAATATGGAAAATTTCTTGTTAAGGGGCGTTTTTTTATTTCAAACGTTTGGAGGTCAATTTGGGTTGTTTTGCAAAAATGACATTTTTGCCCTCAACAGGCCTTATTAAATTTTTTGGGCCCCTTTTTGCTAACTTTTTACAAAATGTTACTTATTGACAGCAGGGTAAGAAATTGAGGTGTCGATTTTCTTTTTGTGGTAAAATCTATTTTAACAAAAACTTTACGATTTTAACTCGAATTATGAAAATATTGATGATTTTGCCCTCAGAACAAAAAACGATTATTTTATATCATTGGTCTCGATTTTTCACATAAATTAAAGTTCTCCAAAGTGTCTAATTCAAATTCCTTTCATTTAAAAACGTTTTTCTTTTTAAGAAAATCACTCTCTTATTTATAATACTAAGTCTTACATATGTTGTACACGGTGTCAAATTTAGTACAAAATAAAACATATTCCAAAATTTGATATTTAATTACTATTAATTGATGCGTTTACCTTTTCATTTAATGATTCCAATATTTATTTTCTACACATTCTAAAGCTTAAAGTTTATAACAAAATAAAACCTTGTGTATTAAAATACAAAATAGAACAAGGTATTAAATATGTCACTTTCATACTTTGTAGTGTTAAATATAACCTTTGACATTTGATATTTATTCACATTGGATACAGTCTTATATAGCTTTCTTTTTTAATCCTTTTTTTTTTCTTTCTATCATAACTTTAAGTTGACAGTTCTAGATTTATTTTTATTATGTGTCAAAGGAAGCAACAAAAATAAAAATAACCAACCGATTAAGACTTAATTATATAATCTTTGTCGGCTTTTTCACTAGAAAAAAAAAAAAGAAAAGAAACATCGTGATTCATAGTGGATGTATTATAATACATATAACGAAAGATCAATAGTAATGACGATGACATTGACAATGACAATGGATAAAGACAACGAGGACACAGTGGACTATCCTGAAAATAATTATGAAGTTCATAGCAAAAGAGAATATAAATTGTGATCACAATTAGTCAGTCTCGAATACAATGGTAGATCTTTTGAGAAATATAAAGAGCGAGTGAACCATATCAAAATAATAATTACTTCCCAAACTATCAGGTAAGATGGGCATTAGCTTCCAAAAACTCTGAACAGATCAAATTTCAGGAAAGTAAGTTGTTGCTTCACGATTGATACTTCTTATTATACATGATAGTGACCAAGAATATTTTCCTTTGCGTATCCCTTCTTTTATATATATACACACACATATACATATATGTGTGTATGTATATGATAGTGACCAAGAATATTTTGCTTTGCGCATCCCTTCTTACACACACACTTGTTTTTAATGAGAACATACCTTTCCAATGATTATTTTCAATAAAAATATATTTTAACAATAATAAATGATATAACGTGACAAAAATTCAATCTTATTAATTATAATAAATTTTAACATTATTTATTGAAAACAGAACCATTAAAAATAAATCCATAAATATGTCAAAGAAAGCAGCAACACAAAAGTAGGCGTCAACTAATTTAAATTTCAGTTGACTTAATCATGTATAATTAATTAATGAATTAGATAAATAACACTGCAATACATGTAGCAATAATGCTATGTAATGCATATGCAAGAAGATAATAATTGGGATAAATTATGATTAATTAAGCGTCACAATACTACAGTTCAACACGAAAGTCAAAATTAATGTTTTTTCCTCGTGTATAAACATGCTACATGATATTTATAATATATTATTCATGATTAGTTATATGTCCCCTTCTGGCTTGCGAGAATATATCACGATGAAAGCAAAGTTATTAGCATTTTTATTTCCTAAATAAACCAAATTGGGAGTGGACTTTTGCAGCTTGCTATGCCCGGGTACGTAATGAAATTTGTTTCTACTTTGTAGAAAACTACTAATAAATAAATAAACAAATTATCAATTGGTCTCTTGTCCAGCCACGCTTTTGGGAAGTAGTGGAAAAGATTTCCTCTATTACATTAAAGTTAATACAAATTAGTGGGAAAAAATGTTGTAAATTGTTGGAAGTATATTAAGATTAATATTAATGAAAAGGGTTAATCTAACAAAAAGTATTTTTATTTCACTAACAAAAAATATTTTTATAAATGTTATTGGTTTTTATTATTTTCTTTTATATCATTACTACGTCAATTATTAACACTAATACTTGTTATAAGGAATTTGGGGGTAAGTGCACTATCATGACAATTAGTAATGACATATGTTAAGAGACCTGGCAGACTAGGAGGGAATACAAAAAAAAGAAAGTCATCAAAACCAGTGTATTTTTAAAAAATTTGTTTTTATTTGTACCGTAAAGCAGGATTATTAAAAGTGCATGGATTGATAAGCAAAAGTGTCAAAAATAGAATTGAAATTACAAAACCGTAATGCGGTTGCTGAACCGTTACGAAACCGTAGTACGGTCAAGTATTTAGTTATAATGAAACTTTATAAACTGAGTGTCTAATCTAGTTATTAATCAAATTTTGAAATGATCAACTACTCCTTTGCATTATATAATCACATTGGCTGACACAGATTGGGCAACATTATATAATTATGAATCGATTCATTTCTTGAGAACCATGGTTTTATAATTTCCAAGCAAGAACATACCATATACTTTTTTGATTGCTTGAAAGTGCATTAAACATTAATTATTTAATTAATAATTTCATGGTAAGCCGTTTACATACATACATACATATATTTTATATATATATATATATATATATATCTAGAAAATGAGTGACTGCCGACCGCATGCCAATCCATATATGCCTATGAGGCTCTATTATGCATGACTTTGTGGCCACACACATGATATATTGCTGATCATAATAAAACAAATAATTATTTTTGTGTTTGACTAAGTTATTAATATATTTTTGGTTTGAAAACAATTTATTTATAATATTTTGTGAAGAGGGTGATGAAGCTATATAGAAGATAATAATGCAGGACAAGGACCAAAAACCAAATTTATGTACAGGCAACCTAGCCTTGTTTTTGTCATCCTCATGGATGCCTTGTGAGAGACACCATTACTCAGCACCATGTGTGTGTAAGAGAGAGAGAGAGAGAGAGAGAGAGAGAGAGACTTCTTGTAATGGAAGGAAGGGGATCAAGCCAATTAAATCACTATATGCATGAATGGTCCTATATTTTGCTTCTCCCAAGGCAACTTATTAGTTATCAAGAACAATGTCTTGGAGGAATGTATTAAGAGTGCTTTTATTGGCAGCATGCCCTAGCAATAATATCGGGCATCTTTTTTAACATGATAAAACTCTTGGCCACAAGGAAAGGAGATTGGAGTACACATACAAACAATACTTTCCAGGATTCTCTGTTTTTTTTTTTTTTTCGTTGATCAATTGTTAAGGCCTAATACAAGAAAATGATGTTATCCTGAGAAAGAATACCTAAAAAAAAGTGCAAGAAAGTATTAGTAACTAATAAAATTACATGTATTCATTTTATATTTTGATGTATGAGTCATGCTTGGCCACTGAAATTAGAAAATTTTATTTAACAACTATAAATGAAACTGTGTCAAAAGTAAGCGTTTGGAAATAATCGTTTTAGCAACTAACTTACAGGATTATTTACACACTAAAAAGCTATAGATGTCAGTCAGTAAGTGATATAAAATATATATATAGAGAGAGAGAGAGGGGGGGGGGGGGGGGGGGGGGG
>CAMOHE010025195.1:56823-122313 GCA_946598075.1 Artocarpus hirsutus
CGGCGCGGCGCCAAACAGCAAATTTTTACTTGTTTACGTGAAAAAAAAGGAATTAAGCTTATTTACGAGTCAAAAGCCATAATCTAAAAACTTTTGGGTTTTAACGCTTTGATGGATTTGACCACAAGCATATATTCTTCAAAGTGAAATTAAGATTACGTCTGTCGACCCCCCATGTCCTTATATTTTACATTACATTGCATGCATTTGGACCTACTTGTAACTTTCTCTTCTGTACCCAAAAAAAACCCTTAAAGACCAATTCATGGCCGAGCCAAAAGCAATCAATCTAATAGTATAATAGTACTTTAGTATTGGTTAATCAAAATTAACTCCTGAATCTTGAAATACATATTTTTGGCACACATTTCCTCGGTAACACACTATAAAGAACAACAATATTAATGTAAGAATTAATTACAAAAACTCCCCTTCAGCTATAGTTTTTTATTACATAATGTGTTCCTCGAAGTTTAAAAGATTACATTTTTAATCAGTTGTATGAAATATTAACGGAAGACTACCATTCGGGTTTTTAACAAAAATAGCACATGCCACACAAAATGAGAATCGTTAAACAATGGCATATACAATTACTCTGCTCTAGCTCCTTCCCATTTGGTCACAAACAAGTGAAAGGTGATATTTTTGTTTAATTTATTAAATTTTTTAAAATTAAATTAAATTTAGAATCAAATTAGTTTTAAGCACAATAGAGTTACGTAAAACATTACATCTTATATTATGTACTACATACATACCAATTATAAGTGTGTCAATTTCCATTGAAAATATTATCAGAGGAAATTTTTTTTAGAGAATGTAACGATTTTTAATATCAAAGGGCACATTGTTACGGGGTTGTAGTTGAGAAATAATTTTTATAATCGATCCACAATTTAAATGACACATGAAAATACGTAACACGGATTAAGCTGCATTTGGCATGTGTACTCTTGATAAACACGCCTCAATTAATTTTGACATTATACATATTATATATTGGAAAACATCAAACTATGAACGCAAGTCAAGGCATGTTTAGATCTCAACAAAAATATTTATTATGTATTAATTATATTAGTTATAATATTCTTCATACTAGTCCTTATATCTTACATGTCAAACATTTAATTACTATGCATGCTACGTAAGGATATTTATTTGGTAAAAAAATGGTGGGAATTTGCTAGAGTTGGTTTTGCGTTATATTTGAATAAGCCCGTTTATGCCATTTTAATTAATAAATAAATAAAATTAATTTTTTTGAAAAAAAAAAGAAAAAGAGAGAGAGAAATAAAAAGCCCGTTTACAAGTCACGGGTCAGATCTGCCAGCTTCACTAAATCATGGTCAGGGGACCATCGATTATTGATTATTGTTTCTATAAGTACTACCTACATAAAACCTAATTCTTCTTATTGATTAATTTTAATTAATTAATTGACATATTTTATTCTAAATTGAGTTGACTTGACCATCCAAACCCATGTTCTGTTCAACAAAGTTCACGATATATTACCATTTTTTTTAATGTTGTACTGACTCTTAAATATCCCTCCAAATTAATAAGAACTATATGATTAATTAATAGTTATCTGCCCTTTTCAAGAAAATTTTCAGTTAACTGACACTATATGGTCTCGCAATTAATACATGCATTTTATAAATTAATTATTTTAATTATTTGCTCTCTCTCTTCTTTTTTAACCATATTTTGTAATTAACTTGTTATTGTTCTTCATTTTTTATGTGTTGATAACATTACTATATGTATACTAATAGGAGTATTTGTATACAAAATATTGCCCCAACGCAACTCCAAAAGCTTAAAGTTAACCGGTATTTAATTAATATTCCTTATTAAACTAACTATATTTGTATAAAGTTTTAATAACTAACTAATTAATTTACTAGTTAAGAATATATTATTTATAATAAGTTGCAAAGAATAAATATATGCAAACATACAACTTTCCATGCACCAGGAAAGCAAGCTGTTTAATTAAGCTTGTCAACCAATAAAACTTCAAAACATTATAATTAAATTAATTAAATTTGATCTATGTGAATGATTGATCAGCTGATGATGATGAACTTAATTAAAATCCTAAACTTCAGTTCCAGGCTGCAACTCTTTTCTTCAACTTATTTCTATAAAAAAATACAAAAATAAAAAAAAAATTCGAGTCATCTAATCAAAACAATTCAACGTGGCACGAAGAACAGCAGTGAAGTACTATTTCATCTAATTAATTATGGAATTAATATCCTGACTGACCATGCCAAATAATAATTCAATTATATAATATTTGATTGATACCATGCAAGTTTTGACACACAATATATTGGTTTTTGACACAGTACAGTACAACAATGAAAATAATATTTTTTTTAAGGCATGGGTTGGTGGTTCTTGTTCATGATCACATACGGCCATTACTATCTGTTTCTAAGTGAACCGTACCCTGACATTCGGACAAGTGGAATCAAAATAAAAAACCTAAGGATATGGCTAATAAAACATGTTTACAGCTTAGATGGTTGAATTACAGATCATTCATTCTCAATGAAATAAAATAAAATAAAATAGTTGTATGCTAGCTAGCTAGCTATTCCTTTTTTGTGAAATGTATAGTCGTCTTGTAGATGTGCCATCTTTTTTTCTTGTTTTATTTATTTTAATTGAATTTTATTTCGAACAATCTAACTTGGGACACCTGAACTTCATCATTCTTACCCTACCTATTGAATTTTAAAAACTCTCACTCTCTATCTCCTCAATGGCGTTGAATTAGTCCATTTAATACATTCTATTTAAATTTCGATCCATTAAAAACAACAACAAAAAAAGAGGGAAAAATCACTCTCCCTTAATCTATTATATTAGAATTTGTGTTGAAAGAAAAGAAAAGGAGCATATAATTAATTTTACTTCCCCTTTATTTTTTATTTGTTTTTAACAAAGTGAATTAAGTGGGACTAATTCAAATTTTAGAAGGATAAAATGAGAGTTTTTTTATTGTTTAGGGGCAACTTTAAATCACTTTAAAGTTGAGAATAATCCAATTTTTGCTTTCGTTATAAACTGTAAGGCATTATGTTAAAGTATGGTGACCTAAATTTAGTTTGATCAGACCTAAAAAGTTCGCGGTGAGACAATTGTGATGAAAAACAAATGTGAGATTTTTCATGAGATCTATGGTGGTAGCAGAGGGATTGGGCCGATAGGCTCGATCCTGTAGCCCACTACTGATCTTGTCGAGAGTGCAGGGGTAGAGCCCCCGCAGTACGGACTGTTGTTTTTGGGCCGTTTAGTTTATGTTTTTTGGCTCATAAGGTTTTATCTATACCTATATATATATATATATCATATATGATATATTGTGCTAGGGTTTTATCATTAGCGAATTTTTAGCCTCCCTAACGCCTCCATTGTGATCTTCACGAGTTTAATGATTTTCTTCTCTTCTGCCCGTGGTTTTTTCCCATTTTAGGTTTCCATATAAATTCTCTGTGTGTTTTTGCTCTTTGTTTTTATCGTATTATTTTCGTAACACATTATTATATTAGACATATAAAGACACAAAAAGAGATAGAATACAGTATATATACATGGAGTTGACCATGACATTAATGTATTATCTAGATGATCGTGATAGCTTTTTTGAATGAAAGTCATAAGCTTTGCCTTACAAATTAATCCTTAAAATAAGCCTACAAATCAGTTACAAATTAATCCTTAAAATAAGCCTACAAATCAGTTTATTTACATTAATATACCTATAAACACTTGTCATCAAAAGCATGTCGACCGACCTGTAAAAAGTCAAATTTAGGAAGGGACTTGCAAGAAAGAATTCTCGATTGTGGTTATATGGTCAACACCACAAATCGTAGTCGGCAGAGGTTTACATTACAAGTAAAACAAAGGCTTAGTTTATAAGAAGATGTTAGACAAACGTGGGCAACAAAAATAAATAAAGGAATATATTGCACATGAATGACAAAAATTAATTAACTAAAAAGCATGGAAATTGGAATCAAGCAATGTGGCAACTAAAGGTCCGTTTGGTTTGCATGTTCAAATTTTGTGGTTTTGAACCTTTTTCGTATTAAAAATTTTGAACTCATGTAGTTTAATAGGGTATTTGAAATATCAATTTCAACCTATTAGTCATAACTGCGAACAACATAAAGCTCTTAATAGCTATAGTTTAAAGCTAAAAATTACTACAATGTAAAACTCCTACATGCTACAGTTCTTAAACATAAAATGTATGTTCCAACTGATTCTCTAAACAAAAATGAAATTGTAATTTAAACTGGCATTTGAAAATTAAAATCTAAACAAGGAATAAACATCACATCAAAAAATTATTGTCTCGATGATATGAGAATTGTGAGCAATATTGGGACTATGGTTTTCATATAGCAAATAGATTCAAACTATGTAAATCAAAGGGAGAGGGGGCTTAAGTTTCAAAAAGCAGGTCTTGAATAGATTTATATGCTGTTTAGCAAGGGGCGATCTTAACCATTATCTCAGTTGTGAACAATACAAAGCTCTCACATGCTACATTAAAAAAAAAGTTGTTAGAGTGTAAAGCTCTCACATGCTACAGTAAAAATAGTTCTAACCAATGGTTCCCACTACTATGCCAAACACCCTATTAAACATAACACCAGGTTTCACCTTAGCTAAGTGCACATTCAAACAACAATTTAAACAGACTCCTGAACATATAACCAAACACACCCTAAGTGGAATTTTGAGCCATTTGATGGATTAATTGAACAATAATAATATTATTCCTCTTTCGCAGCCTACCATGTTACGTACAATGCCCGAGTTCATCTGGTGAAAATAGTACCTATATGAATAAAAAGATGAATATATATATATATAGGCCTCTTTCCGATTAATATTTATATAAATGCACAATATATATAGGCCTCTATCCAATGAATGATAACTACATGTTACCATAATTGGGGTGGTGGACCCCATGATTGGAAATAATGGCCCACAGAACCAAATGGCAGCTAATTAATGTGGCTTTAGATTAAGGGAAAAAAAAGGTGCGTCACCTGAACGAGAAAGGCTTATGTTGTGGGTGACCAATAATAGTAGTTCTAGTACCTCAAAAAGCTAGCATTGAATTTCAAAAAACAAAGAATAAAAATAAATAAATAAATAAAAGCAAGCATTGACCTTGTTAGCAATTTAAAATTGTAATGTGTCACCGTCCCACACCTTATTAGTTATTACCCTAACGGCTGCTTCTTAGAAAAGGAAAGAAAAGAGAGCAAAGTCTACTTTCGAAAAAAAAAAAAAAATTTGGTGAGTTGACAATATCCAATTTGGTGGATAACTTTTTGCTATAAATAGGGGTTAACCCCTTTTTCTTTCACAAACCACACTTGCAATATTACTAACCTATAAGCATATCTATACTACTCTTCGCTTGCTCTCTACATACACATCATATCTACCTTTGGATACTTGCCATAATTATTTGTTCCATTTGATCAAATGGCAATCCCAGTTATTGATTTCTCAAAGCTCAATGGAGAGGAAAGAGCCAAAACTTTGGCTCAGATCGCCAATGGTTGTGAGGAATGGGGTTTCTTCCAGGTATATATACAAATGCATTTATTATTTATACACACACACACTTGACTTTGTCATTTTAAGTAATTTAGTCCACTTTAATTTTTTAGTTTTCACGTGAAAATTTGATTATTTGTATTGATCTTCGTTTGTTTAGTGATATTAGTGATTGTGTTATATGCAGCTGGTGAACCATGGGTTTCCGGAGGAGCTGCTGGAGAGGGTGAAGAAGGTGTGCTCAGACTGCTTTAAGGTCGAAAGAGAAGAAAACTTCAACAACTCCAAAGCGGTGAAGTTGTTGAATGAAGTTGTTCAGAAGAACAATGGCCAAATGTTGGACAACGCCGATTGGGAAGATGTCTTCACTCTCATGGACGACTCTACTACTGAATGGCCAACCAAAACCCCCGGATTCAAGTACTAACAATTTCATATATACATATATATATATATACATTCACGTATTATATATCGATTTGTAAGAGTATTAAAACTATTATTGACCCATCTCCTAATTACTTAAACTTTTAAGATAAAACGTTAAATTTTGAATTCAAACTCTTGTAATTATCATATTTTGGGCCTTTGGGTTTCTGATTAATATTTACCTGCACGTTCGCTTGCTTATAGTCGGAATATAAAAATATTATCGGTTCACCTACTAACAGTATGAAACATATACTTGCAGGGAGACTATGGTGGAATACAGGGCCGAACTGAAGAAGTTGGCAGAAAAGGTGATGGAAGTGATGGATGAAAACTTGGGGTTGCCAAAAGGACACATAAAGACGGCGTTCAACGGTGGCGACAAGGCCTTCTTTGGCACAAAGGTCAGCCACTACCCGCCGTGTCCTCATCCAGAGCTGGTGAACGGCCTGCGGGCCCACACCGACGCAGGCGGGGTGATCTTGCTCTTTCAAGACGACAAGGTCGGCGGCCTCCAGATCCTCAAAGGCGGGGAGTGGATTGATGTGCGGCCAGTGCCGAACGCCATTGTCATCAACACCGGGGACCAAATTGAGGTGCTCAGCAATGGGCGGTACAAGAGTGTTTGGCACCGGATTTTGGTTGGCACTAGTGGGAATAGGAGATCCATTGCTTCCTTCTATAACCCCTCTCTCAAGGCCACCATTGCCCCTGCGCCGGAATTGGAGAACAAGGCAAGCCAAGAGATGGAAGGTTCACAGACTTATCCAAAGTTTGTGTTTGGTGACTACATGAACGTTTATGCCGACCAGAAGTTCCTGCCTAAGGAACCAAGGTTCCAAGCTGTGAGAGCCATGTAACAAATTTCCATATATATATATATATATATATATATATATGTATGTATGTATGTATGTATGTATGTTGTATTACGAGTGCTGGACCTCATGTTACCAGTGTGAAGCTTTTCTTTTCTTTTCTTTTCTTTTTATTTTTTTTTAGTGTGTGATTATGATCTTTTCTTTTCTCAAAGAAGGAAAAAGACTACTTACCAGCTTGTGTGTCTCTAAACTAGCTGTTTGTTAGGTGAGAAGTGGAAGGCTTGAGTGGGTGTTCATCTATCTGCTTTTAGAACATTGTTGTTCTTGTATTATGTTTCTTTCTGCTTCAAGTGAATATGGGAGGCTTAATTATTACAAAGCATTCCAGCTCAGATTTGGTTTGTACAAGAGTCTTATATATATATTGATTGTGTTTATTACATTTTGTTAACAGTGTTGTCTTGTTTGTTTTTGTAGATATGTTTCTTTCTGTTTGTGATCCTCATTAACCTGTGCATCAACATAAGATATTAAGGATAAGCCCAAAATGGTACTTGAATTGTCCATATCTGGTAAGCTCCAATAATGCGTCGCTACAAGTTAAATGAGGAGACTCGATTGGTCGCTTCTTTTGTGGGCATATTTCTTTTAATAAAAAGCAGATGTCCCTTTGAGCAAAGAGAAGAAGAAAAAACAATTAAAAAATGTATGCCATGTGTGAGAGTGAGCTCATTCACAATCACGGTCCTGCTCAATGCTTTGAAAGGCTGTAATTGAGTCGAAAAAATGCTTGGGGTTATGCGATAAGGTGGACCCTATTATATGAGACTCATCTTTTATTAGTGTGTGAAGTTTAACACCACTCATGCCCACTAGTATTGTTCAATCAAGTCATGGCGTTTCTAAGCGGGAAAGAAAGGAAGACTTACGTATGGCATGTGTTATTCAAACTTACAAAAAGCATTGGACATTCTGATTAAGCACCTTTCCACTCTCTTTTAATCTTCTCTCAAAATCAATTATATTTATGTATTAGAAAATTTATAGTAACAATCTCACAAAACGAACAATAGAAGTCAAGTAAAAAGCAAAAAGAAGACAGTTTTTATTGCTGTATGATGAAGGGTATACAATTACATTTGATATTAAGAAAGAAAAAAACAATCATCTACTAGATGATCGATATTTTACTCTTTTAAGTTATGATGATTCCTGTAGTCTCAATATACAGTATGTACACTAATTTACATAAAAATCTTGAGCGGGTTTCTTTTCTATATTTCAGAGATTTCAAAGAGCCTTCTGATCTAGCCTTTCGTTCCAATTCAGGCAACGAACCAAGCTGTGAAACCAGTCACCTGTTTGGTCAGACTTGTTAACGGTTGGAAGTGGGTGCTGGCTCATGAATATCCGCACGGAATGTCCTCTTGAAAGTTGTTGCCTTCGGTTCCCATCAAAAGAAACCCATGCACTGCTTCTAGCATCGTCTGGAATCTGTCCAAACACAACAACATTTTCAGCTTTCCCAATCATCATTTCTTTTCTCAGATGACAGTGTGAACTCTAGATACAGTTCAATAGAATAGACATGAAATTCTAGTAAGTAAATATGGGTGCTCTGGGATGAGTGGTAAAACCAAACATCCCGATTTTGAGTCCGCTAGAAAGGGCACAGACTTTTCGACTAATGTGGTTTATGAGCGGCTTCATTGGCCTTTAACTGGAGAATATAAAATATATTTCAAAAAATAAAAGAGTAATGAAAGCTGCAAAATAGATAAAGATCCTCAAATAGTGGAGGACCTAGATGTAACAGAACATAAATTGTTGAGTATAATGCATAGGAGCACTACTGGTATTGGAGCTACGAGCACAAATGAAAAGCAAGTACCCAAGTTTTTAGCTGAGTCCATAACATAACTAGCAGGCATTAAAAAAATCTCCAGATGTGGTGCAACTATATTCAGTGCTAGAAAATAGATACATGAAGAGTTCACCTTTAATTCAAGCCGTGCAGAATCTGGAAGTATAACTGGTCGAAACGAGAGAGAATGAGGGCAGATTGGTGTAAACAACATGCAAGGAACATTTGGATGCACCTACATTTTAAATTATCCGTCGTCAGATGCAAAATTTTGTTGAGGTTATAACAAAAAGGCAACAGAAATAGCCAAAAAAAAGAATTCTTTTAGCAGAGCAAATTTTAACATATTTTCTTAAGAAAAAAGAACAATTGCTATTTCGGTTCTCAAATTCATAGAACCTACCATGGACATCACAGAAAAAAGAAAACCCCAAATTTTTAGCAGAAATCGTAAAACTCCAATTGAATTTGCAGGCACGAGCTTACCATGGAACCTCCGGCAGCTGTGGAGTATGCAGTACTTCCTGTTGGTGTAGCTACTATGACCCCATCACCTTGCACCTAAAACAAGATATTCATCTATCTATTAAAGCATGGAAATATCAAACAAAAGCTCTCTCTGCCATGTTTTAAGTTTTCGACATTTCAGATGCAGCCTAATTAATACGTAGGTGTTATATGTATATATATTGAATCATTCGTCATGGAATCTTGTCAGTTAAAGTTGAGGAAATAGCCGAGAACCTGAAAGCTATAACTCTAAAAGTAAACTAATCACTAACCTCACCTTAGTTATGAGCCGGTCATGTTCGTAACATTCAATCTTAGAGAGATATGGATTAGAACCCCGATCGACGACAACCTCATTAAAGACATCAAATACTTTCCCAGGCACTGCTTTACCGTTTCGATAAATTTCACACCGAAGACGCATTCTGAGAGTTATATAAACACCGTCTCTTGTGTTATTTCCATGGATAACTTGTTTTAAGTCCTGCCTAAAGTCTTCAAACTGCATAAGAAGTAAATAACAGTATCAGAAGAATGGCTACTTCAAAGAGTACAAGCAACAAAACAATACAAATGTTTAAAATCTTACAGTATGAGAAGTCAGGAATCCAAGAGATCCAAGATTGAAAGACACAACCGGAGGAACGGCACCTCGAAATAGATTTGACGCATGGAGTATGACCCCATCTCCCCCCAAACATGCTACAAAATCAACCCTCTCATGCAGATCACTGAGGCACAGGCATCCAGTAAGGTAAGGAAATTTCCTATTACAGTATGGGAATACGTATATATTCAATGTTGTTCCACCCTTGCACTCAGATATAGTTCAATACCTGGTATCTTGACTATAAAAGGTCTGCACAAATCCAAACCCAGGGATTCTTGCAAATATGTCATGGACATCAGGTTCCACAAGAACGTTCATGTTCTCTTGGTAATACAAGAAAGATGCAACCTACGCAAAACACAATAGTAAATAGAACTCATAGAAATAAATAAATAAGATCCCTTAAATGCAGATACGTTATTCAATACACCAGCAGAATAAAATTGATATATATATATATATATATATATATATATATATATATATATATATATATATATATATAACTTGAGGAGCAAATTGTTAGACAATATATCCCTTCTCTGGATGTAGCTAAGATGTTTCCATTTTCAAATAATAAATCAAAGTATGAATCTCACTCTAAAAGAACATACCGCAAAAACAGGTTTAGAATAACTTTACTCGGATGCATGAACATAATGTTCCAAAAGCAACTATAATTGACTTTTTCCCATTCAACACCAAAAAGAGCCATAATTCAATTTAGTTGGTCAAACTTCACGCTCATAAAATGTGGCCGCACATTTATGCTACTTTCTAGGCACCACGACCAGCTCTGATCACACATATAAACATTTTTCATACTCACAGGTACAATAATCGAAAGTTTAGAAACACTTACATAAACATAATTCTGGCTTCAAATCATAGAATTACTCCAGTTCTATGCATAGAAATAGCAGTATTTCACAAACTATTTATTCTATTATCAGTTGGTACCTCTTTAGCTTCTTCCATGAGCTCTGACCCCAGCTTCTTCAACAGCAACACCGTCTTTGGCGTAGTTTTCCACATTAACATCTGTTGCTGCGTGCTTGGATGCGTGAAGGCTAAGGAGGCCTCTGTTACCTTTTCTCGGGTGCAAGAGAATCCATCAGTCCGGACCAAGAACATTTCTGCCTTTTTCCTTGACTGGACCCTTACAACACCAGTTGTAGAAGCACACATATCTCCTTCAACTGGACCAATCTCATCATCAATAGAAACTGATGGGGCTCTACCGTTGCTCTTCTGATTCTCCTTTAACAATTTAGATTCGACATGCCCACTATAGTTATTACTCACAGTAGCAGAGACGTTGGTTTCTACGACAGAAGTTCCCTTGCTTTCAGGAAATGCATTCATTGCTTGACCAACAGAAACACAACTAGCACCAGTCAGATATTCCGCATTGCCAGATGCTGGTTTCTGGGGCTTTGGAAAGAATTTTTTCTCATTGTAAGATCCATTAGAACTTCCTCCTTTAGCAAGTCCAGGCACCTGATCATTACCAAGAATCTCGCCTCCCTGTGTTGTCCCAATATACATGTTCCTCGAAACAGATAACTTCTCCAACATTTTCAACTGGTGATTAAAATAAGTAGGAGGTGAGATCCTTTTCCTACTAAGAAACAGGGACATTTCTTTTCTAGAGAAAAAATTGCAAGGTGGAACCTGAGCGTTTAACGGGTTAATTTCAGTGACAGAATTGGCCAGAGATACTTCCCCAACATTTTCAGTTTCAACTGATGTCATTCCTTGGTTGTAAATAACGTCATTGTAAACCCCATTAGAGCTTCCATTGATTTCATGTTCATTATATGCCCCACTCACTTTATCAACTGTATCCAAACTCTCTTTTGGTGAATGAATTTCGTTTTCCTGAAGGGGCTCTTTTTCAGAATTGGAAGGCTGCTGCCCTTCTATCGTTCTGTTCTTATCTAGTGACGATGCATCATCTGGAGCAAATGATTGGTTGGTGTTGAACTGAAAAGCATTGCGAGTCCGAGTCATGTACTGCCTCCATCTGGAAACCATGGCAGAAGTTCTCTGAATCCCTTCTTTACTGTGGAGATAGATAGGTCTTTTGTTGCAATCTGAAACCAAAATCGCAAACTTCTCGACCTGCTCCATTGAAGGCGCAGTCCTAACTTCAACTGGAATTCTGACTAACTCAATTTTCCCAGATGCAATTGCATCGTCTATAGCCGCTTGGTAAAAGTTATCTTTTATATTCTCTGCTCTAAGATCAACTATGGTTTTATATCCTTTCTTCACTAACCAATCAAGACCTTCTTCTGTAACCTGCCCACCCTTCCAAAAAGCTACCTCAGAATTGTTGGACCCCATCTCTTCTTTAGAACTAGACAAGTAAACAGGAGTCCAATTTGCAAATAAAGTCTGGGTGGGATAATTCCCTTCACGCGGAAAGCCGGCATCATAGCAGGCGTTCTTTAGTCTCTGAAGTTTCCTCCATACATCCAAACTTCGGTCATCACCAGGCAATAAATAGTTCTCAAGAGCAACATGCAAGCTCTCACAGCACCTTTTCATCTCACCCCTGAAAATGGCAAGTGGAGGAAGCTTATCCTCCATGGCATTTACATCTGCGACGCGAAACAAGTTCATCATGGACGATCTCCCAGAAAGAACATCTTCCTTTCCTTTGTTCAAGAGGGATACCATACAACCGAGTACGGAAACGATCTTATCCTCCAGCGCTGGCTTTTCGTCTGAGGTGAAATCATACGAAACATAACATTCACCCGTTAATGGATTGCATAATGTGTCCATTAGGGCATCGTGTAGCCATTCTGCAAGTCTAAAGATCCTACAATATGCCTCAATTTCTGCTATATCCCCCGGAACAGGACCAACCCAGGGCAACTGTGCTGTATCTGGAGGCTGGAGGGCCTTCAAATGAAAACAAAACCAGCTTCAGCTTATGATTTAAAAAATAAACAAAAAAGAAAAACCCCCACTTCAAAGGCATCAACTAATCAAATTTCCATCAGGAACACAGTAACATAGAAGCAAAGCCGTTTAAATAGAAGAATCTTTTCTATTAATAAGATATTTAAAAACATGGACAGAACAAAAAAGAAGAAAAACTACAAAGGCAGAGATGCAACAGACTATAGTTTCGAGTATAATAATAATAATTAAAAAAAAGAAAAAAATGATAAAGGTAAAAGACATAGAATTTGAAAGGAAAAGGAAAGTAGAAAGCTGATGAACAAGACATCATATTTAAAAAGCCAGATAGAGCTACATGTTGAACGAAAAATCAGTTTTACATGATTCTACACCAAATTAAAGAAGCAAAAGGCTTCAACTAAAAGGAAAAACCTCCCAGGTTTTTTTTTTCATATAAATTATCGTCAATGTAATTTATAAATAACTACACTTCAGAGAAATTATCTGAGCCAAAAAACACTTCAGAGAAATTATACTAAAAGATATGTACTAGAAACAATATATGTGCCACAAAAGAGAAAAGGAAAAAAAAAACACTTTGATTCGTAAGTTTCTGATTCAATTCACCAAAACACCTTTGCTAAAGCTAAAAACGAGCTGGAGAACCGAATTCAGATTCGGACAACGGATTGAAAAACGAAGTATATCAAAAGAAGAACAAGTGGCAATAAGAGCAAAAGACCTGAGAATCCAGGCCGAAACCGAGAGAGAATGACTTGGAAAGCTCCGCACTGACGACGAACTTAAGACGCCTCCGAAACCTCTCATTCCGTCGGAACTCCAAGCGGAAGCCGAAGCCGACCAGTCTGGGAATCGCCGAGAACTGAGAACAAGGCTTGAAAGCTGATAATAGCGACGAAGAAGAAGACGATGATGAAGAAGATGGTAGTCCGGCGGTCGGAGGACCGCGATTCATGTCAACGACCACCGCCAAGTGGCACACGCGGATTCTTTTTTTTTTTTTTTTTTTTGAGGAGTGGGGAACGTGTTATTGATGTGCAAGCATAGTGTTTGGATGGCGAGAAAATAAAATCCGTGGATGTTTATTACGGTCCAAAAATTCCAATCGGCATTTCGGATAGGACTATTTTCCGTATTTTTTGACCAATTTTTATATTTTTGAACGTTTGAAACCACTACTACTGGTTTTCGTTTTATTTTCTCATCTCCTTTTTTTGCCCTTAAATTTTTAGTTTTTAGTTTGCGTACAGGTTCATCTATTCTCCGTTAATTTTGCGGTTCGCACTGTGGAAAAGCCGTAGAAGGCAAAGATTTTTATTTTTTCATTTTTTGGGAGTATTTGCTAATTTGCTACTAGAAGGTACGTGGGCCAATGACTGGTTATTGAACAACAATCGCGGGACCCACAATGGAGCAATTGGCCAATAAAAAGGTTTTAAAATAAAAGAAAAAAAGCTAAACGATACGTCGCTCTAATAATTTAGGAAGACGGAAGTAACTTTGAAACTGTATATATCCAAAGTAATACAATGCTCTATTACTTCGGAAGATAGAAGTAACTTTGGAAGTGTACGTTACCAAAAATATATAATTTTCACGTTGCATGTGATAATAAAAAGGACCGTTTCGCTTTCCACAATGTAGAAATGCACGAGTAATTTGTGCACGCATGGCCTTGTCCCAACCCCAATAGTTGCCCTTTTTTCTTGGGTAAAACCCCCAAATTTCCCAATTACTTTCCCATACAAATGCTGCTTCAGGAGCGGTAAGGATTTGCTATCCTGACTTGTGAAATCATAACACATTGGGATCATGAACATAGACGCTTGCAAAGCATGCCTTTTGACTCTTGTCGACTCTTTTTTCTCCTCCCTCAGGGTCACCAAATCTTGCATCAAAAGCCAGACAAAAGATACTGCCTTGCATTTATCCAGAGCAATCTTAGATATGCCATTCAAAACTGTTGGATCAGCTAGTGACTAGCCGATACAACCAATTGTATTGTTATGTAGTACCTTCAACCCATGCTACTTCGGGTCCGGACCCTGTCTATAAGCATTTGCCTCCCTGACAAATCTTCTTCATAACCAACAACCTGCGTTCGCAACATTTAAGCAAAAGCATCAGGATAGAAAACCCAATGCCAAACAAAAGTGGCTTGCGAAGATCAGTTTACGAGTGAAACTGGTGCAAGGGCAAATCTTTTCCTATTCACTCTGAGAAATAACTAAATGAAACAATGCTTTATAGATCACAGTCCACAGATAAACACTAAAATTTTGTCTGTCAATGCAAAACAACCGTATTTAAAGACAAGGAAAAGACAAAAGCTGAGAATCACTTTTAAAAAAAAAATACCTGAGAATCTGTCTGTGTTTCGCTAAAGCCATCGTAAGGGCCCATGTTTCCATCTCCATGTGAATTGTAGATGTCACCCTTTTTCCCTGTTCTATAACAGATTTCAAAATATTAATCAACAGAAGATCTGTAAATAAGTTTACAAACGTATTTTATGAGCAATCCCACGGAATGGTGCTAAGCAAAGATATATAGGAACGAGGCTCTTTCTGTCTGCCCATGTGTATGCATGCACATATGTGCATGAGGTTAAAGTGGGCCATGTAGTTTATTAGCACAAAACAAATACCTCTGTGGTCAAAATCAGCAACGCAATTCATCCAATGATTATCTTAACCCGGAAGCTAAAGCTTGCACTAATTTTATATGATGTTTCCACAAAGAAAACAAAGTTATAGCCATCACCTGTTTAACCAGTGCTTAGATAAGCCGATGGAGTGTGTATCTAAATGATCTTGGCCAACGGTTGAGCAAGTTGATGAGAAAAGCTGTTTTATCATCAGGGCTACAATTGATGCAGAAAATAATAGTGCAAATTTAAAAAGAGGGGAGCAAAGCAGACAAAAGGATACTGTTTCGTCACACCCTGTCCTCATTGGAAATTTCTGATCATGAATCTTTATAAAAGAAAACAAGGACAAAAATCAAAATACAATTATACCAAAAAAAAACTCAAAATCATGAAAGCAAATAAAGAATCATCAGTTATTTACCTTGCTGGTCTGCTCTAGTAAGTCTTCAATTGCTGCAGCTACATCAGGAACAACATGAGACATTTCTTCTGAATCCTTCGGGACAACGACGCTGTCATCCATGAAATTTGTATTGCAAAAGGAAACACTTGCACGTGCCCCAGTAGAAAACACACTCTTTTGACTATCATCTTCCAAGAGCCTTGCCTTTTTACTGAACATGTTTAAATGCCTAGAACCATCCCCAACGCTGCCATTTCTACCACCAACAATTCCAGATGGTGATGTTCTAACATTTCCCGACTGACTGGGAAACTGGGAGGGATTATCTTCAGATATCATTCGGGCAGCTTGTGTAGGAAGCTGGCTCACAGTACACAAACCTGCTTCTTGGTCTTGAGCAGTAACTTCTTTTGGAGAAAACAGATCAAGAGGAACAAGTTTATTCTGCCAAACAGTGAACATTAATATTTCGATAAGTCTAACGGTCACAAAATCATGTCCTGACTGAATTCCCATGTGCAAAGACATGAGATATCTATATGTATGCGTGTACTCAGAGTATTGGGTAATACCTGTTTGACACATTCATATATCCACTCAGTCGTGATTGAATGTATCCCCCATTTACAAGCAGCATCGTACTTTGGTCCAACTGCAAATTTGCACAGTAGATGGGTGACCTTCTTAGTCAATTTTTCTACTAGTTTGGCTCCAAGAACAAAACACAGATTTTTCAGAAGTAGTCGATCTTTTCCTTCATATTGTGAAACACAAAACCGGAAGTTCTCAAACCCAGGGAAAGGAATCCAACAGGGAAGTGGAGAATAGAGAATGTGACTAGCAACTTCCAGCAAGCATCCATCCTTCAAAACAAGTGTTTTATATCGGCATTAAACAAATAAAAAAGAATAAAAATGAACAACAACAATTTCACGTCACGCTTCCATCAAAAAAATAGATAAGCAGACCACCACAAGCAGGCCTCTAGTTTTTGCTCATGAAACGCTAAGCCAAATGAATACAACACAGAATGGCAATACTTGGGCCTTGGATCTGTTGGTAGATCATTGGATTAAGATTCGAGCCATAGATTAAATCTTTAATGACTGCACAAAAAGCCTCCCAAAAAGCATTATAGAGATATAGCAACTAAATTTTGTTCGGCTTAAAAACAAACAAGTAAGACGATATATTGATGATAAATTAAGTGAAGAATGGCCGGCAAATTCAATGTTCTTAATTTCTTATTCTGAGTTTCTTCATTGTCCCACCCCTTTGCCTAAATTCTAAGGGGTTGGTTTCATTGTGATTAAATTTGAACAGTTCCTACCTCTAAACATGAACGGATCCAGTGACTTGATACATAAGTAGCTAGGGAAGAAGACACCAACATTGGTGTCATGCCATGACACTCAACGGTGAAGTGTGCACACTGTTTCAGGAAAGCATCAACTACCTCCCCGCCCCCTTGTTTTATCCATTGAACAATTTCACCTTTCTGAAAAAAGAAATCCAAAAACTATAAATAGAACCATAGAACTTTTTGGGAGCAAAACAAAAAAAATTTCCCAGCAAACTAAGACTTTGAAAACTTACCCGATCATCGGGAAAGGAACTTGAAAAGCCAAATATTTTCCCTGCAAACACATTTGAAGACAACCCATTTTGAATACTTATTTCACATTGCAAGCTCTTTGGAGCCTTATTCTTATCATTTAGCTGACGCTTAATTGTATCGTTTATAACAGGAAGATGACTTTGTGGGAATGATTTTGATGTTGTTGCCATAGGGTAGACAACTTTCATGTTTATTTCTGTTTTTTCTTCCCTGTCTTTTTGCAATGAGAATGGCACTCCATTTCCAGCACTTGTCCCTGACGACTGATTAGATGGAATGCTCAGATGAGCAGTAGAGATTCTTCCTTGATTTACACCAGTCGAGCCCATAAGTGCTCCTTCAGGAAAGCATTCAATAACCACAAAATCAGGATGGATGATTCAATAATGCAACAAACATGTATCACGGAAAGTTAAAAAAAAAAAAAAAAAAAAAAAAAAGAACCCATCATAACAACTAAGGTTCCAACAACAACAGTGATACATACAAATTTGAAATAAGATAATACAACAAAGGCAGGACGTTTAAGAAAGTAATAAACAAACCTTTGGGAAGAAGTAAATCTTGTGCAATGTGCCTTTGGTAAACAGGCATCTCCTTCTTTTCACGTTCACAATCTTCGAGCCAGGTGGTCCTAACCACATGAATGACACCAAAAGCTGCAAGACTCCTTACCACCTTCTTTTCACTGAAAAATAATGCAACTATATTAGAAGAATAATCACAAAGCAAATATAGAAACACGGATGTTTTGCACAATGTTAAAAAATAATAATAATAAAATAAAATAAAATAAACCTTGCTTAGAGAGATAAACAAACAGAGATGTGTGTTTAAGTTGGCAAAACTTACGTCTCTGAAGGAGTTCCAACTATTATATGTGTCAATCGGTCATTGAACAAAACATATCGAGAACCCGCACCTCTACGAACCATATTAACTAGTCTACGCATTTCAGAAGCTTCAAAGCCAATGAGTAATATTCTACACTCTGACAAGTAGAGATCATTATCTTCAGATTGAGAATCATCAGCTACACAACCTTTGAGGTTTGTCAAGTTCATTTCATATTGGGGCTGCAAAACAGTTTCTACTTTGTCACCCTCTTTAACATAGTCTGGAGCAGCTGGCAATGTAGAAGATGTGTTTTGTGAGATGGTAGCCTCTGTGTCTGGATCCAAAAACCCAGCACTAGGAGCCACTTCTGAATTGGTGTCTGTACCCATTGAGGATGGTGCTGACTGCAGATTGCCATTATCTTTGCCCTGGCTAAGCTGTATCTTTACAGAACTTCTAACACCTTTACTTGAAGAGACAGAACTACTATGAACGTGGTAGGACTCCTCATTAAGACATGCTATTCGCCATTGTAATAAAGGGAATACATTCCAGGTCAGATACAGTTATCAGATCTTTGAGAAGAGAAATATGAATATTAAACGCTCAAAGCACAATGACTTGGAATTCTATAAGAAATTGTGATAAAGAGTACCTCTTCTAGCAATAGATTGGTCAAACCATTTTCGAGTGACAATTTGAATGTGGCCCCATCTTCGGGCAACTTTATATTTGTCACCTTCAGGAGCTTACAACCAGTCAAGAGTACAATTTCATGTATACTTGAATAAAATTTATCTAAAATATGTTATAGCTTCTGATAGAAAAATAATCGTAAAAATGCAACAGTAATAATAAAACAGCACAAACTGGAAAACAGAAACATCAGGGATTCCATTCAAAATGTAAAGAAAAATGTTCCGTCAAATTTTAAGGGTTTTTATATATATGCAAGAAACTTCCTTTCCTTTTGTTGACATTGAAATCAATGCAAAGGAAAGGGGACAATATTCTCAAGAAATCAAATCAAAAAACGCAAAAACAGAACTGAAAGCAAAACAAAAACTGAGAATATTTTAAGAAGCCCACAAACCTTATATCTCCATCATCTCAGTCCAAAGCTTTCGTGATAAAATGAAACATGTGTTTATCTTATATAAGACTGGTTTAGAACACTAGACATACATTTAAATCCACAAATATTTTCTGAACAAACCACAAAGAAGGATATATCAGAAATTAGGTGTGTACACTTCTTGGTAAGCTCAGCAGAATATTTTCCACCGTTTTGCGTAATAGTTTGTTCCATCTCCTTCCTTTCATCTGGTAGAAACAATCAAAATTAGCACTTAGCAGCATGGGAAAAGTGAAAATAGCAGCCCGATGCACCACCAGAAGGCTTAGCTTAAAATACCTGCATGGATTCTGGTGACACAAATAGTCAATCCAGAAAAAGGAAGAACCCTAAATGATTCCTGGGGAACAATACGATGCTCGTTCCAGCACTGGTATAACCAATCAACAGTCATAATTGGTTTCTTCAAGATATTAAGAGCCCACTGCATCAGGAAAAAAAAAAAAAGCGGGAATTACGTCACTCTATAGTATATCTGATTTAATCCACCGTTCTAAGCCCTTACTAAAAGTTTATTCTGATTAAATTCAAAAAATACATTAAAGTCCATATTCTAACAAGAAACATAGACCAATACAAGTGATACATTGACATATCAACTAACCGAAAATGCATGTCTATTACTAAGTTTTGATTCAGAATGTCTAATCATAGCTCACATAGACATAGAAAGCCTACATAATTATTTAAAATTATTTGGCAAACAAGTAAACAAAACAAACAATTCTTTAACCTTTAACTCCAATGTGGAACAACCATTTTAAACATTCACCACATGGTCAATAATAATGAATGGGGAAAAGAAACAATCAAAGACATAAAGATATTAACCCTACCTAAAGCTCAACCATCTAATTCTGTACAAAGCATCATTTTAAGATTTTGATTAGGAAAACAGGAAATTTAGGTAACCAACCTTGTATTTTGCAGCCAAAACATTCTTCACAATCACGAAGCTAACATCCGAAGATGCTTTAGAATGAAACGCCCCTCCCATTGCAGTTACTAACTTTTCTATCTTACCCTGCAATGAAATATCACACAACAGTGAGATTAGCAAACACGGAAAAGTGCAAGTAATTGGTTAACTATGACCTCTCAGCCATGGAATGCGAAGCAATCCATACATTGTAGCATAAATTAGACCAGTGGGCGAGTAATTAAAGATGGTCTTTTCGATAGGAAGTACAGAATGTCGTTACAAAAATTCCCGTACCAGAAGCAGAATACCTTTTCGTCGGCCTCGAAACCGGAGGCCAGAACTTTGACACCATCCATAGCAAGGCAACAAGTGAAACCTTGTTTAGGTAAAGCTCTATGCTCGTTCGCACACGAAAACACGCATTGTGGACCTGCCAAACAACACAATCACACACAACTCTAACCATCGCTTTAGAAAACCTACAAAAAAGACGACAAGCTCCCAAACACTTACCGAGCAAATTACAGCCTTTGGCTCGAAGATCTTCAAACTTCTCCTGAAAAGCAGAATTCCAGAGGACAAATCGGAAACCAGAAGAGAATCCAAGAAGAAGAAGGAGAAGAAGTGAGATTTCAAACGTGGTCGGGGGAAGAAATGATGTGGAAATCGTCGGGGCCGGAGTGAGAAGGATCGCAGCAGAGGAAGACGTCGGCGCCGTTGAGCTTGAGAGCGTCATGGAGGGCGTCGAAGATCTCCGGCGGGACGAGCTTCCGCGACATGAAAACGTTCGCACCCTTGAACGCCTTCGCCTTCAGCATCTTCGACCGGTGATCCTGAGTTGAATCGAGGGTCTTCGAAGAGGAAAATTCGAGATTTTTGCGAGAGTTTTTCCTTGGTTTCGATTTGGATGGGGATTTCTCGTGTCCTCTTGTCCGACAATTGCTGCGAGTGCGAAGGCATTTAACTTTTTGGGAAAGGTTAGCCGCTAAGAAGAAAACGCGGGAACGATGGATTGTTGTTGTTGCTGTTCACTTATTTGGAAAGTAAAGCTACTATTTGAAATTAGAAGTTAAAACGTTACAGCACAGGAAAACTTTATAAACTTTATACTGCAGTAAAAATATAAGAGTGCATTTATTTTGATATTTAAATTATAGTTTAAATTATTTTGTTATAGTATTTTTTAATAAAAATTTAAATCTTTATTTAAATATTCTGCTTAAATCTATGAACTAAACGGGCTCTAAGAGATTTATATTGTAATATTTGAATTTAAATTCTAATTTATTTTTCAACTAAAATTGTTAAGATTAATTATATCATTATATTTTATAATTTTAATTATTTTTAATTTATCTTTTTGTTTTGAGAAAATATTTATCTTTTGAATGAAAAAAAAATATTTCAATTTTTATTCTTATGAATAGAAAAAAAAAGTGGAATAATATAATTACTTTTAAATAGTTATGAAAAATATTTTATATATTTAAAAACATAAAAAAATCCAAACACAAACAAAAAATTTAAAAAAAAAAATTGTAAGTTTTATGGCTTTTTAAATATTAAAAAATTCTCAAAAAGAAAATATAATTGAGAAACAATTTTAGTCTAATTAAGAGAATTTTTATATTACATCTATGTTTTTTTTGTCCAAAAAGCTTGCAATGTATAAGATTAGAATAAGTTTTTTAAATTTAAATGATACAATTATAGTTTTTAGAAATAGAGTGATAAATTAAGAAATAATTAGAATTATAAGGTTTAGTTATATAATTAATCCAAAGATAATTGTTATTGTTATTATTAGAAATGTCTTCAGGTAATTGTAACATTTTTCAAACATTATAGTAACATTGTTCATATGTCGTTTGATACTCAACTTGCTTACAATACTCAATAAATATAGTGCACCACATATAACATTAAGTGTTTAACATATAAATAATAATATTGCAATGAAGAACAAAATATACTATAGGTCTCGGATTAGTTAGGGTGTGGAATTTGAGACTTTGCCTACAATTATTATTACTGTTGTTTAACTTTCACTTCAGACTGAATCAATTAATGGGTTGCCTCGAATCAAAATTGGATGTTGTTAAACATTATGGTAAACTGAAACGATTTAACTTTTTTTTGGCTATTTTTAACTGTGCACCTCAATTTTAATTTATTCCCACTTTCCTTGAACTTTTAAAACTATCATTTAATTTTTTGAATTTTGAATTAATCCTATTTAACTCGTTATTGTAGAATTCTTGTCAAAAATATGTAGAAAAAAGGAATTTAAGTGAGGCTGTGTAGTATTTTTTTTTTTTTTTTAACATAAATTCTAACAACAGATATTAAGCAATATTAATTATCTTTCGTTTTTTGTTGTTCCTTGACTAAAATTTAATTGAAAGGATTGAGTGGATCTAATTCAAACTTTAAAGGTTGAAAGTAAAGATTTTGAAATTCCATGAACAAAGTGAAAATGACCATGAAAGTTTAGGAAATTCTTTTTTTCCCCTACAAACAATCGTGTCGTTTAGCATAAATAAACGAGGGAGTGTGGTCTAATGCGGTTCAGCATAAAGTTTTTAAAACTGAAAACCTCGTGTCGTTTTAGAATAAAGGAAAGCAAATTAAGAAAACACGAACTACATGCCGTTTGCAATGAAAATACACTGGATAGGGTATTATATAAACAGTATAATTCTAACATATTATATTATAGTAAAAAACTATAATATAAAACTCTCATGTATTATAATTTTCCTACCAAAAACACCTAGAACTCTATCTCATACCGGAACGTGATCCAAATTAATAAATAACGTCCTCTACCTGTCAACGACAAACGATCCTGCAGTCTGACTTGATCACGTCGTTATATAGGGAGGACACGTTTGCCAAATACGACACTAAACTTAAATTGAAAACTACATGTCGTTTTGCAGAAGCAGTGATCACGAGTGCTCAGTTGCACGTCGGGCACTCGTTTAAGTTAAAGGAGGATGTCGTTATTAGACAATTAAAAAAGAAACTCTGCGTTGTTTTTAAGATGACTTTCAGCACATTTACAAACGACGATGGTTCAGAGTATAATCACAAAGAAACGACATTAGCATCAACAAAGAAATGTCGTTTCCTTCGCAAACGACAGCAGTTCAGAACGTGACATGAAATGAAAAACTAATTAAAGCCAAAAAAAAGGAATTTTTTAAACACGTATATATATATATATATATATATATGTATAATTGAGTTTGGGAATAGACGTGTTTAAATCCTAAATCTAAACATTAATTAACCATTAAACGTATATGCAGAATTATTTCTAGGCTAAGCCAGAGAAAAAAAATACAAAATAATTGGTAAAACAGCACGGTGTGTTTATTTATAGAATGCTGATGTTTTAAGAAAGAAAAGAACAATTAAATGTAACTTCAAATAAAATTTTCGTAAATCTCATATAAATTAAAAAAAAATAGATTTTTAAACCTTTTAATGTATGGTTGAAGAAGCTGAAAATAAAAATTCATTGTGGGAATGATACAATTGCTAATATCATTTCAACTTTCATTTAATAATAAAATAAGAACAAACAGATTACTTGTCGTATGGTCAAAAGTTAAAAAGTTTGGTGGTAAAATTAGAAGTCTCACCACTATTCTTTAAACAATTGAAGAGTTAGTTTCACGCTTTCACTCTTTTTCGTTTCTATTCCATTCAGTACTGCTGATTTTTGCGCAAGGATTTCTTTTTTTTTTTTTTTCATTTACAATGCTTGTTCTTCTTAAGACAATGAATTTAATCAATATTTCATTTAATAATAGTAATCTTCTCCAAAATCCACCTTCTTAATAAGCTCTAAAATGCACTGATAGATTTCAAACATCACTTCTTTAATGAACTTGTAATCAAAATGTACAATTGTTTATTTACAGAAGTATTTCAATTACATGTACACGTACATTTACATATATATAGATATATATATATATATCTTTTTATATATATATATATATAATATACATTCCCCTTTTTAGAAAAGAAAAGAAAAATGTTACGGATCCCTCTACTTAATAATTGAAACATATATTGTGTCTCTATTCAACAAAAATTATTTTTGACTTTTTTTGGAGCTCTGGAGGTTGAGCTCTGTAGCAATCACCAGTGGAGGACTGTTGGAAGCAGATATATGAGAAGGTTTTTATTTTTTTATTTTTTGATCTAGCTGTTCAGATTAATAGAGCGTTTCGTAGCATTGGTTACTGGTTAGAACCAATTGGTTAAAGACACTATAACATGTAAGAGTTTTATATTATAGCTTTTTTTTTTTTACGTTGTAGCCTATAAAAGCTTTATATTGTAACTCATTTTTCTTAACAATGTAGCATGTGAGAGTTTTAACTTAGTAACCAAGAGTTTTAATTGAAACTGTCAATATCAAACACTGTATATATAAATATTGTTATTAGTGTTGAAGGAAGGATTTAAATTAGGTGTGGTGGTTTTTTTCCTATAGAATTCATAATTTGGGCCCTACATTTTTTTATCCAAAGTTGTTTAAGATTATATTAAAAAAAATGATTTGACGGTTAAGATTTAACAAAGCCTTTAGATCATGTCGTGATCACCACAAATCCTCCAGAGACAAAACCGTCACGGACTTGAAATACCCCAAAACACAACAGATATTGACATTGTCCCTCATTGCACACCCCCAAGTCTTTTTCTTGTCCTCCCATTTAGCCATTAAGGGAAATATCATTAAATCAAGTTACGAAACCCTATAAAACCATTAAAACTTAACCCAGTAGTCATCATTGAGAGAACCCCAAAAAAAAAAAAAAAAAACCCAAAGGCTAACAAGGTGTAACAAAGCTAATATAACTTGAACAAAAAATCCAAATACCAAAAGATACATATACATTCATACATATATATATATGTGTGTGTGTGTGTGTGTGTGTGTGTATGGCACTAGATAAAAGAAAGAGAAAGCAATATTTCATGACTCAGCAATTATAATGACCTTGCCCATAAATAAACCCTCCCTTTCTGTGCCACTCAGAAAGCTTCCGAACCTCCAAACCCATAATGGTTTCCTTTGTTGCTTTCTATTCATAACTCTCTTTCATTTTAGACGTTTCATTTTATCTTTTATTTAAGAATACATAGATCAAATTTCAGCTACAAATTAGCTAAGAAGCGAGAGAGAAAAAAAGACGTCAAATTCACACAAAATTAATAACAGAAAAATATGGGGAGAGGAAAGATAGAGATAAAGAGGATTGAGAACCAAAGCAACAGGAGCGTGACTTACGCAAAGAGGAGAAAAGGAATCATCAAGAAGGCAAAGGAGATTGCCGTTCTTTGTGATGCTAAGGTCTCCATAATCATCTGCAGCTCCAGCGGGAAGCTTCATGAATGTTTCTGTTCCACTTCGTCGTACGTAAAAATTTATGTTTATATATACACACACACACATATATTATGTATTTAGATTAAAATTTTCTAGCATCTTTTTTTTTATCTCTCTATTTCTGATAACTTTCTCTCATGATTCCCCTAAGCAATTAAAGGGCTTCTTTTCTTTTTTGTATTTTTTCTCTTTTTTGCTATAAATTATTGAAGCATTTTGTTTTGATGATTTTTTTTTTGTGGTTATTTGGTCATGATGTAGGTTGAGTTTTATCTTGGAGGAATATCAAAGGCTCTCAGGGCAGAAGTTATGTGATGCCAAGCATGAAGTGAGTAATTATATATAACTGGATTTATATATGATAATAATTCTCTGATCCGATACTCAGAAAGCGCACACACACATATATATTCACGTCTGTTTGTTCCTCTTTGTCCTAAAGAAAAATGAGCAGTTTTTTTTAGCTAAAAACATGTTAAAAACACGAAACATGATGATTTTTACTAGCAGATCTACAAATATAGGATATGTACTTTCACAGCTCTTCTCATCTTTCCCCTAACTATATATGTTATTATTGTTTTTTTTTTTTTTTTTTTTGAGAACAAAAGATAATATTTATAGATCTGGAAGATATGTTATGAGTGAACAGATCTGGTAAGAAAATTAATGGTATTCTATTCCTTCCCTTTTCCTTGCAAGACTTGAGAGACACCTTTTATACAGCGTATGTTCTATGAAGCCACATGATAAATTTTAACAATAAACATCTTTTCTTGTTAAATATGTATATATTCTTTCTCAGGATGTGCCTTTATCTTCACCCGGGTGTGTGTATATATATATATAATATATATATATGTTAACCTTAGGTTTTTTTGAAGTAAAATCATATATAGAAAGCAAGCCGTAGCTAGAAAAATTAGTAAAAATGTTAAAAATGTGATTGAACTAACAAAGCAAGGAGTGAAATTAAATTTAGGAGAAGGAGTGAAATTAAATATAGGAGGACGAAAACAATTTCAAGGGTAGGAGGTGGAAAGTGGAATGTAATTTTAAGCAGATGAAGTATAACTTGTATAAAATTTTATATACAAAATTAAGAAAAAAAAGTTCGAGGACGGCCGTCTACTCTTCGTCCCTGTAGAAAGTGCATATTGCACCAGATCTGAAAACTTCTAATTTCATAAGTTTTTCAATATATGTGTGTGTATATTGAGTCAGCTTTTTTGTTAACAATATGTTTTGTCTACGAGTAAATTGTTAGGGTTTGTAATACTATATATATATATATATATATGTATGTATGTATATATGTATATATGTATACTGTGTCGCAGAACCTCTACAATGAGATTGAGATGACGAAGAAAGAAAATGAGAACATGGAAATGGAGCTAAGGTACATTTTATATGACTCGACACATCTGGATCTCCCTCTGGTCCAGATTACATATCTATATATATAAACACATATATAATATGTTTATCTATCTAGCTCATTTATTTTCCAAGCATGTGTGTGTGTGTGTGTATACATATATATATATAGAGTAATATTTTGTTCTCTAGGCATATGAAAGGGCAGGAAATTCAATCTCTGAACCACATAGAGCTCATAGGTCTAGAGAAAACACTTGAAAATGGACTTACAGGTGTCCGTGCTGCAAAGGCAAGTATTTAATTATATCCCTAGCTAACACTGTTCTGAATACTTTTATTTATTCATTATTGAATGAAGTTCTTGGTAATTTTTAGGATATGCTTTATGTAATATGCAATATGAAAAAGGTCTAACTCTTTTTTTTTATTTTTTACGTATTCTCAATGACAGGCAGACTTCGTCGACCATCTTAGGCAAAATGTTCGTGGACAAAATTTTGACGATTTTATCTCGCGTTATTCTTTATACTCCATTCGCTTATATTTGTCCTATATATATATATATATATATATATATATATATATATAATCAATATACTTCATGTGACCTTAAAATTTCTAAAGTGATCAATATCTGCAACGAGTACATTAATTAATATATAAACTTAATTACCAACACATATTATATATTATTGGATGACAATATAATTTTTCATGAGCAGGACAAGTTCTTAGGGGCGGAAAATAAGCGCCTCACTTATGTGCTGGTATGTTCAACATCATGTATAAGAGAAAATATATATCATATCCTCTTCATATTTATATTGATTTTGCATACCTTTATTTACTCTCTCTCTCTCTCTCTATATATATATGTATACATATATAGTCATTCCTTTTTATAAATCTTCACAAGCGTCTGATTATACATGGTTTTAATTTATTTCTAATTAATTATTCTGAATATTTTGAATCATGTTCATTAATTTTGTAATTGTAATTTGCTTTGGTATAAATGACAGTGCAAAATGGAGACGGAAGTGCAAGGCAACTTGGAGAATGGATATCAAGAGAAGATGAGGGACTACAATTCCCAGAACCAGTTGCCTTATGCATTTCAGGTGCAGCCTATTCAACCAAATCTTCAAGGGCTCTGGATGTAATATACATATATATATATATATATATATGCATTGCTGATGCATGAGTAATTAAGACTAAAAGCTTGTTTAAGTAGTAAGAGTGATTAAAATTAAGCTTGTCATAAGCACGAAGGACTTAATTGGCGTGTCATCTAATATTAATATACTTAAATATATATGTGATTGTGATGGACTGACTATATAGATATATATTAACAGATTTCTAAAGTATATAAATTATATACAGATTTCTAAAGTATATAAATATATTGGCCCGTTTGGTTTCATTTTTGAAATGTTTTTTGACATCTTTAAAAACAGAAAAAATGAAAACTATGTTGAAAACTCGTTTGGTTAATAAATTTGGTGAAATGAAAATGAAAACATTTTTCAAAATATGTGAAAAATTTGAGATTTTTCAAAAAAAGAATTATTTTGATTTTGTCCAAAATTCTCATCTCCCTTAGACTCTCTCCTAAGCCCCTCTCTGTTGAAGCATATCCCATCTCCGACGTCCTTGCTCATCGGATTCTGTCATTGGCCCAACCGTCAAAGTCCCGCACTTGCCACCAGAGCACTCTAAGGGTCGTCATCAAAGCACCCACCCTAGCAAATCGCTGCTCAACCATCGTCGATCACTGTTAAATCTTGGTGTCACCAAACTGCGAAAATCATAGTTCACTCGCCCACGTCGGAGTACATCCCATCTCCGTCAATCCAGCCTAGAGACCAATCACAATCCACCCCGTAGCTATGCAGATGTTGAAGTTCCACACCAATCTTCGGATTATGACAAAGGTGCGATCTGAATCGCACTAGGGCTGGCGACGTGGGCTGGTGGCATAATGGGCTAGGGCATTCAATCTTGGCTGGTGCATCGTCAAGGGTAGGGATAAGGCTCATTGGGATAAGGCTAGGTCGTCGAGGGAGTCGTCATCTCGGGGGCTGTCGGTCTCATTTATCGCCAGTGTCTTGGCCTCACTGGAGCAGAGGAGACCCCAACTATCATCATGTTATTTTTTATGTAATTTGTTATTGATTACAATTAAAAAAGTAATAATTAGTTTTTAAAAAATTAAATTAGGGTTTTATTTATATTAATAATTTTTTAATTAAAAAATATTTGGGTTCAAAAAACATATCACCATATACAACCAAACATAATTTTAAAACAGTTTTAGCACATTTTTCAAAATATTTTCATTTTCAGATTTTTTCAAAAACAAAAACCAAAATAGAAACACTACCAAACGGGGCCTATATATTTCAATTTATTTTGATATCCTACAAAACATTAATTACTACAAAAAAATCAATTTTATAAACATGTCGTATATTTTTTCACCCTTTTTTTTTTTTTGAAGGTTGTTTTTCTCTCTTTTCTGTTATTCATTTGCATTGATTTTGCGGAAACACTTTTGTAGGGTAAAAGGGAGATCTTACCCTTCATTTAGAGTGTTGACAATAAGAGTGTTCGGTAACATAGTTAAAACCAAAACACTGGAGCATGTAAGAGCTTTATATTATAATAAATTTTTGTTTTATATTATAGCATGTGAGAATTTTATATTATACTAATTGGATCTTATTAGTTCTAATTAAATTTACCAAATGAAACTAATAGCATTGCATCAGTTTTGCGCGGAGGGAGGACATCAATGTCAGTATCCCGTGGTGGCACGAACAGAGGGGAGAACCGGAGGCGGCTGTGTCGTGAACGTGGCAAGAGCATGGGAAGAGAGAAGAGGTAGGAGAAAATAAGAAAGGAAGCCATTTAAAAAAAATCCAAAAACCCAAAAAATAAAAAATAAAAACGACATAATTTATAGTACAAGACAATAAGTTAGAAAACGTCAACATAGGACAAGGATGTTCAATAGACGGCAAATTTTGAATGTCACGACAAACGACATAGTTTATATACAGACGACAACAATAAAAAAAACACATAAATGGACGATAAAACATTGAGAAACGACATAATCTGCCAAACAACACAACAATTGCAAAAAGGGCAACAGCTAGAAGACAACATAATATTCGTACGACAGCAATTTTCTTTTTTTAGTGGACGATATAATTTAATAACAACAGTATTTTTTTAATAGAAGACAACAAAGAGAAATAAATTCCTGAGAAAATGACAATTGATAATAACAAAGTAATATACAATAAACTAGAAATTTCAAAGACCAGAGCGGCAAAATGATCTGTTTGGAATGGGTTCTTTAAAGTTCCTTTGGGCTCAAAAGCACTTTTAGGTCTATTTGGATGGTCCTTTGCAATCAATTTATAATTTTTATAAGCATTTGTAGGCTGAGTTAAGCTAATGTTTATGCAAAAACACTTATGAAAAAATTTTTTATTTATATTTTTTATCTTTTATTTAAAAATTAAAAACCTAAAATTCCATTTATGTATTTAAATTGTACTATTTTTTATACCAATAAAAACTTTTAACTTATTTAACAAAACAGATTTAAACGTTTCTTTTAAAATTAAAAAACACTTTTACATACATTTTTAAATGCCAATTAAAAAGCCATAACTTATACTTATTTTTTTCTACTATTTAAAAATAACCAAACATTAATTAAAAAGTCATAAAATAACCAAACACTAATTAAAAAGTCATAACTTATACTTATTTTCCTCTATTGTTTAAACATAAAAGCAGAAACTATTCCAAACAGGCTAATGATACGTAACAAAACGACGTAACATAATAGGCCCGAAAGGTTGAAGAAACGACCTTTGTTAAAGGATACCGTCTTTGGCTTCAGCCAACGACATAATTTATAAAAACGACAACATGCCTTGAAATGACACAGCAAAACGAAAAAAAAAAAAAAAAAAAGCCCAAAAAACGACAAGAACAAAGACGGAAACATGGCAACTTCGATGAAGCTGTCGTAGAATTGGAACGGATTGTTCCATCTTGGCTTACACAGTGGAAATTTTCACTCTGCACCCCTCTACATGTGCACGAGTAATTATCAAGCTTTCTGCTATCTCCTATCATAAGAAAAACATCTAATCCATAAGGCACCACGGAATGACATTTAGTTACAAAAATGGTATAATAAGTTAGTCACAACGAATGAAGCCAAGCCATGGAAGAGGACAAAAAACAGAAACCAAAAAAATAAAAAATAAAAACTTTCTTACAAGAGCAAATTTGTGGTTAAAATTGAACTTCCTAATTGAGCTAATAATATCATGTCAGCTAGATTGTTCAACACCTGGAAGGACAGTGGATTGAATGTTTGGTTTATGTGGAAGACTCGCAGCCTGCTTGAGCGACTTCTGTCTTTCCTCTCCCTGTAAGGAGGTTAACTTCTCCGGCCGGAAACGAGTTTCGTCTGAATCTGTCTCCGGCCTTCTCTTCACCTTCTTCTTTGTCAAGGCACCATCTACCACCCTCGCATCATCCAGGGAATTGCTTGAACTTCCCTTTAACTTCTCTAGTTTTGGCTTGTCAAAACTCGGAATATTTAATGGACTGGGCATCCGCGCAACAGCAGTTGTTGCGGAAACCGGCTTGTTTGCTGTACCATGACTGCTAGATTCAGTAGCCAACCTCTCTCGAATGTATTGTGCTTGCAAAATTGAACTACACTCAACTCGAACGCCTTCCTCTATTTTTGGGGCCAGCATCTTTTTCCTCTTGATTTTCTCTTGATCCTAAAGAAGACATTTTGACAAAGATAATAGCAGAGATATAACTCGATACAATACTCCACCTTCACCGTCATCTTACGTGCAGATAATTTTAAAGATTATTGCAGGTAAAACAAAAGTCGTGAGCATGTTAAAAAAATAAAAAAAAATAAAAAAAAAAAGAAAAGAAAGCAAAAGATATCCCCTTTCTTTACAAAAGTTTCAAAGATTCCTTAAAAAAAAGATTGATGCCGCATCAACTATATTACATCTACTTAGAATGGATGCTAAACAATTTACAAAGAAAATTAGTCTCATTTAGGAAAACCCCATTCGATGATAAGCATATTAACCACGTCGATCTTTATTATGTTCCAAACACCAACGTTCACATGCTTTCGCACCCAATGAAAAGGAGGAAACTAAAAAACACGTACAGGAATTGAAAGCTTAATATATTGGGCAACCACAACAGAAGAGTAATGGTATAAAAAACATTTGGGCTCTTCCACTGAGAAATTCAACCTACCTTGTTTTTGTTGTACGGTGCTTTGCGCCTCTCTTTTGCCCGACATATTGCTCGTTTGATCCCGTGGTTGTCCATGAAACCATTTGGCCACAATTCAGCTAGCTGAACCACAAAATACTAAACATGTCAGCAAATGCCCACGACAATGACAGGAGGAATTCAAAAATCAGAGAACACACTGAGAAATTGATACCTCTGCATAGAACTTTCTGATTTGAGGACTTGCATCTTCATCTAGCCCCTAAAACCAAAAGACAATAAAGATCAATGAACAACATACCATGATAAAAGCTTCTTCGAAAAGAAAAGAAGCAGATTATCACAACAGGAATTGCAAGCACAAACATTACATCAACATAAAGGTCATAGAGATCACAAATCTTATCCTCCAACGCTGCATCCATGCTGAACTTTTTCTTAAAGAATTCTTTTCCTTCAGCAGCAGTTTCTTGAAAATCATCTGATGCACCAGCTTGTTGCTCCAGTGCCTGAAAAGATAGATTATGCATTTCAATTTGTTATTATTTTTTTCCCTTTTTGGCTCGGAAACAACTGGTGGTTGTAGAAGGGCGCTCTCATTCCTGTTTATGAGTTGTAGAAAATCCCACACATTTGCTGTGAAGAAGGGATACGTCAACTTACTCAATTTATAACAGATGACAAGAAACCAATTACATCCATTTGGTATAAATAATAAGAAATAACAAGAAGATCAAGAAAGAGCAAAAGGCCCAACAAAAGAAAGGAAAATGAGTGAGATATATGATGCCTGGAGCAAAGAACGGCAATCTGGATGATCCATGTGGTCATAAGAAATAGAGGACGGAGCAAGGGTGTGCATCATACTTCAATAAATAGTCTTCCAGTGTCACATGGCACACAATCATGAGTGCAGTGACAAGTAGTACACATAAGAAAATATGTATTGTAGATCCAGATGGAATTTAGATAATGATGCTTAACATAAAGATGAAATAACTAAAAATTAAAAATCAACAGTAACAACTAACTGTAAATACCGGGGAAAGGAAAGTAAAACAAATCCCAATAAGCACAAAGAAAGACTGTCTTTATGGTCCATGGAGAGAAATTTGACTACAAATTTAAAATCCAGTTTCACCGTCATTATTTTAGAATCATCCAACCGACCATAAAGAAATAGCACTTCGAACAAGACATCAGAAAGTACAACGAACTTGTGCAAGCCATACCTTCAACTCCATAGAGGGTGCTCGCATTTTAATCATGTCCATAACTTCTTTCTTTATCAGTTGAAACCTATCATCTTTCTCCTGTTTCGCTGACAAACTCATATTTATCATGATTTTTAAATTTCTCTGCAGCAAAATAAAATTGCAATCAAATTAGTCACCTAGAAATTTCCTATCAAAAATATATAAAACAGCCATATAGATTCATTAAAGATAAAACAAAAACAGCTTAATGAAGGGCAACCGCCAATAACCTACCCAACAAAAGTCTGTTTGTCAAATTAAACTAAGACGTTAATTAAGAATCACAGGTAACATGTTGGCTTACACAAGTCATTAGTTCAGGCAATGTAATAATTGGCATTGGAATAACGCACTTAAGTAACTGGTACCCAAGAATAGCATCTTCAATTTATAAAACTTCTGTACCTTTAAAGTTCTGAGCTGTATTAAATGGCCCAGTATACTCATAAGTCGGTTAAGTAACTCTTTTGGAACTTTTCCATGGCTGGCCTGCTGCATCCAATAAAATTTGTAAATTTCTCTACAAATTTACAGCAGATATCTTTCTGTATATCTGAAGTCTGATTTATTAACGTGAAAATTTTAGTACAATGTGAGAAATTAGTATAAATACAGGAAAACCAAAAGTGTTGTTGTTTCAGCCAATTTAGCTAGAGTACCGCTAGTCTGGCAACTTTGGCAAGCTTCAGCTTTATTTCTCTAGGCAATCTCCTCTTAATTGCTTGTGACGAATTATCCGCCTCTTGACTTTCAACAGCAGGTGGCCTTGCTGTAATATTTCACACAAGATTTAACTATTAGCACCCAAAAAAAAGAGGCTGGAGAGAAACTGAAAGTAATACTCTATTATGCACCAAAACAAAAAAAAAAAAAAAAGAGGCAACCCAAAAAACATCAAATAGAAATTGAACGTCCAAGAACTATAAATCTTACATTCTGCAACCATCTTCTCTAACTCCCTGAGAGCCTTTTCAAGCATCGAACTCTTAGGCCTTATGCTAGAACCATCCTTCTTGTGCATGTGTGAAATTTTCTGCATAATAAATTAATAATAATAATAGCTGAATAAAAAATAAAAAATAAAAAATAAAAATAAAAAAAGGAAACTGACGTCATGTTGAAACATACAAGTTCAGTACATCCAGACTGAGGAATAGGAACTCAGAAAGCTAGAGTTTAACCCATCACTAAAGCTGCTTCCATAAACGATGGATAAAGGTTCACAACATACAAAAATCTAAGAAACAAGTCAAAAGAAAAAAGTTAAAGCAACATGCAGCATTGCAGCTGTAGCATTCACCCGTCTCTTCAATTTCCAATCTGTAGTCTTACATTTTCAATTCCATAACCAAGGGCAATCTCTCCCATATTTTCTGCGACTTCAGATGTCTTTACATAAAATGCTTGCTATTTATAACAACACGACGAAAGAAAAAATAGTTACAACAAGATAATTATTTACACCTCAATCACCAGGCATATTTTAGACCCAAATTTCATGAAGCAACCACAAATATAAGCCATTTTTGTAACTCTATCTTAAAGAAATTCATCACTTTCAGCACTGGCCCTACAGACACTAATCAGTTCAAACCCTAAGGAATGCATCCGTTACAGCTTGACGGATACTCGTACAAACACACACACACGAGCACCCTTCAGCATGTACGTGGGCAATCTATTTCGTGCAGCATATAAGTGTAATGACTAGTCCAGATTTTTATTTACAAATTCACGCATGCAATATAACAAAGAGACTGTGAATAAGAAATACTAACTGTTGATGGCGCAGAGTACTTCGCATCAAAGACATTAAGATCAAGCTGTTCACGAATCCCATTTTTCTCTTTGGACCTGACTGAAGAGTCCAACTCAGCAACACTGCCTAACAATTTAAAAGCTTGGGATCTGGATTGTGGAGAAGCACTTTTGTCGTGATATTTCTGATGTAAAGCATCTGGGGATACAGCCGCATCTTTAAACTTGCTACTGGGATCTTTAGATGCCTTTTGCTTATCAACATCCTTCACCTCTGCTAATGCCACAGAAGTATCTCCATTTGAAATTTTCAGAAAAGATGGATCTAATATAGTTTTAAATTCAGAAGACTTCTTTTTAGAGAAAAATGCTGAAGCATTCAACTGTTTATGAAATTTCAGATCTTCACTATGTTCACCAGATACAGCTACACTTTGAGTAGAAGTAGATAAGTTCTTTGCAAGCGCTGATGTTATCTTAGCAGCTGTCGTCTTACCTAATTTTGTATGTTTATTTGACAAACGACCATCATCATTTTCACCATTTCCCTTTGCCAAATCCTTTCTTCTCCTTTTCTTTGGTTGCTGGTTAGGCAATACAGCAGTTTCACTTCTCATTGAAGAGAGACCAAAAAACAAAACAAGGGGGGAAATGTCAATATAAAGACAACAATCTATTGAAATTTAACATCATTTTAAAAAATAATAAAACGAAATTGAAAGAGATGAATTGTTTTTTCTTCACCAAAGGCAATGTAAGAATTCATTTAATATTGAAAGAGAAGGGAAAAATAATAATAATATGCAGCACACTTAAAAGGATTTCCAAAAACAGTACAACATCAAGAGAAAGGTTCAAGGAAACCCACATGCGTTCCAATTTTCCTCTGTTGACAAAAAAACCGTCATGCTTTATGGCTGAATTATCAACTTCAAAATATTCATCCTGCAAACACAAATGAACAAACACTGTAAAGACGCAAGATCTAACAATATGCTGCTGGCATCACAAAGAGCAACATAGACATGAAATGTATGCAAGAAATATGTAAACAAACCAACTCAGCATCGTCAATAAAAGAGTCTTCTGTATCATATTGATCATCGTCGGGAATGTCATTCATATCTTCATCCTCGCTGCTATCTTTACCCTAAAACAGATTTATAGAGTATTAGCATAATAGACACAATATTTGCTATAACTTACGAGGATCAACAACACAGGAAGAAGTTGCTATCAAAAGTGAAACAAGAAACAAAACATTCTTAAATGAAACTACATACCATATAAAGACGTTCAATCTTCTCAATAACAGCACTAAAACGATTTGGTGCAGGCTCCTCTTTAAGTTCCTCATCGCCAGCCGGTTGCACCTAAAGTAACGCAAAACCATATAATTTAAATAACAGATTGGAAGGAACCTATGCTCCCCCTCTATTGAAACACAGTCAGTGATAAAGAAAGAATTTTGAAGATTAACTCAACACCGCCAATGGCACAAGCCCAGAAAACGATGCTACTTTTGTAGTAATCGCTCGAACATTTAAAATATAAATGGTATACCATTCTAAAACCCAGCCAATATAATATAATATAAGTTCAGAACTTGTGATCAGACTCATTTTCAATTCCATCCTTCGAAAAACGCAATTGGTAGTAAATTCCAAGACACCCAATCTTAATGGTTTTTTTCTCAAAAATACTTCTCACGTGTAAGATATATCTAGAGTTAACAGCAATAAGATCATAAGCCAACCAAAATACATAGAATTCACGTCCAACCAACAGCTAGTATCGCCGTCCAACTTAAGCAAAAACCCTGAACACATGATTTTCTCTCACGTAATATCCCAATTATTCTTCATCAAAGAAAAGGAAAAATCAACAAAAATCCAAATGTCAAAACGCATCAGCATTTGGATCAGAGGGTCTCACCGGAGCGATACGAGACTCGAGGCGAGGGTGAGCATTGGCAGGAGGCTCGGGAGCGGCGGTGGAGCCGCCATTGACCTTGTTCGCGTCCTTCATGAGCTTCTTCCACGATACTATGGTGGTCTCTCCGGGCCGGAGCTCGACCGTGAACATTTGCCGGTCGCCGGACTTGACGAACGACGACGAAGCCCTCGACGAATCTCCGCCGCCACCGCGCGGGCGCTTCTCTTCCTCCATCGAATGGGGGGAGGAGAGAATTCTAGGTCCAGAAATTCTAGGGTACCAGGTTGTGGGGGAATCGAAGATTCGAGAATCAAGATGCGAGCGACATAAGGAAAAGAAACGCAAGGTCGACGCCCTAGAAAGGACGAAGCTAATAAGAATGAGTAGAGAGAGAGAGGGAGGAGAAGAGAGAGAAAAGATTGGCGGGATTAGAGGGAAGTGGCTCGTTAACTGCAAAAGAAAGTCCCGGGGGTCTTGAAAATTTTCTTGCGCTTTCCTTCCGAGAAAGTGAGAGGGAAAAGGCGTGGGAGCGATATGACGGGTTCAGTTATGCCGTATATGGGTCGGATCCGAACCAGAAATGGAAGTAAATGGTTTCCTCGTTTAAAGGCAAACCCGTTGCCGCCCTCAAGGCTTATTTTTATTTTTTTTTCTTTTTTTTTTTTTCTTTTTTGTATAATGAAACCGACCTATTCTCTTACGACCGTTATTTTAACAGATAAAAATTATATACAGATTAATTATTAATGTGTCAATTAGACTTTGTAAAAAAATTGTTGCATTTGAAATCTATTTCATACTATTTATTCTACTTATTTTTAATGTTTTTAAAATTTTCTATACTATTCAATATAATTACCGAAATACGCCTAGAATTTTTATTTAATTATGAAAATGCCACTTCAAAAACTTTTCTGTGAACTCTCGCTTATCCTCTCCTTTGTTCCCTTTCACCAAATCTCCGACAACATCCCGCATTCGACGAGATATCGATCTTATTTTCTGTTTCTTTTCTTTCTTTTTCTTCTTTTCCTTTATTTAATGTTGCGTCATTTGTCTCCCTCTTTACTTTCTTCTTCTTCTCTTCTTCTTCTTCCTTTTCTCTGCTTTCATTTTCCACCCACGGCAACCATTATATCAAGAGTTCAAATCCCAAAATCTCACTCATTTTTCAACAAAAATCACATAAACTTCATCCTAACGACTCATAGATCAAGAAAACTTGGGGATATTCAAGATCAAACAACACTTTTAAATTAAGTTTTGAGATTAGATTTCTAAAACTTTAACTCTGATTTTAAGCTATATTTTGGTAGGCAGATTATGAAATATATGTTTTTGATGTTTAGAAATCATTATGTATTGTTTATATGTATAGTTTTTATGTTTAAAAAGCTGTTAGGAAACTAAGAATTGGATTAAAAGGCTTAAAAAAGGAATTAGATTAAAGGGCTAAAAAAACAAATTTTAGGTTCTCTGTTTGAGTTTTTCTAGGTCTGCATGTCGTTTTCTTTAAAACGTTCAATAAAAACAAACTTCAGATAGGATTTAAAACCCAATCTTAGGAACAATAAAGGGGAGTCAAACCACTACGACAATGATAATTATTTGATAATATGTTTCAGAATTTATAAATAGTATTCTATAAAGTTGTAATTTCAAATATTTTTATTTTAATAAATGTCTAACTTTTTAATTATTTTAATTATAAATATTTCAAAATCGTATTATTTATTTTAAAAATTCATTTTCACATATTTTATACCAAAATAAAATTCGTATATTTTAATTTTATTGTTATTTTATGATTTATTAAAATTAAGTTAGAAAAGTGATATTCACAATTTTAATACATTAATGATTACGGCACACTAATAAAAATAAATGATAAATTGATACAATTAAAAATTAGGATTTAAGTTAAAGTATGGTTATTTGATATGTTTTAGGATAACGGCGTACTTGAAGCTTACGTGGTGAATTGTATAAGCTTGAAATTATTAGTAATATTTGTATAGAGGTAGGGATTTTATTACTTATCTTTTGTGAGGTTTTTTATAGAACTAAAATTGATTGTTTTTCTGCAAGATATATATATCTATGTTGAACTGCTATTATATGAGTATCACATATGAAACTATGACATGAACTCGTCTTGTATTGTATAGCGATAAAACATAATGAATTAACACAGTTGGACTTTCTTTGTTGAATGAAAGATTACATGTTTCTCTTATATGTTGCACCAGGGATCTTAACCATACACATTCTCGACTTGCCTCATGAATTGCTAATATCTCAGCATGGTTCGAAGATGTGGCAGTTAGGGTTTATTTTGTCGAATGCCGCGATATAGCTGTACCACCATATGTAAACAAATAACTTGTTTATGATCGTGCTTTATATGGATCAGACAAATATCTTGCATCCGCATATCCAATGAATTCCGACTTGGAATCCTGTGCATAATACAAACCTATATCTGTTGTACCACGAAGATAACGAAGTATTTGTTTGACACCATTCCAATGTCTTCGAGTAGGTGAAGAACTATATCTTGCTAGTAAGCTAACAGAGAATAGTATGTTAGGTCTTGTGCAGTTAGCAAGATACATTAGTACGCTAATAGCACAAAGATATGGTACTTCTAGACTTAGAATTTCTTCATCATCATCTCGAGGACGAAAAAGATCCTTTTTCACATCAAGGGATCGTACAACCATGGGAGAACTCATTGGATGGGACTTATCCATATTAAAACGCTTTAATACCTTTTCAATATATGTTTACTAATGACCAAAAATCCCTTCCGATAAATGCTTAATCTGCAAGCCGAGACAAAATTTTGTTTTTCCTAAGTTCTTCATTTCAAATTCATTTTTCAAATATGTTATCGTATCTGTAAGCTCTTCATAAGTCCTAATGATATTTAGATCGTCAACATAAACTACAATAATAGCAAATCTAGACTTAAACCTTTTAATAAAAACACATTGGCAAATTGGATTGTTAATATATCCGTCTTTCAAAAGATATTAACTGAGACAATTGTACCACATACGTCCAGATTGCTTTAATCTATACAAAGATATTTGTAATTTAATCAAATACATTTCCTGGGGTTTTGAATTGCATGTTTCAGGCCTTTTGGGACTTTCATGTAAATGTCACTATCAAGTGACCCATACAGATAGGTCGTTACAACATCCATTAGATGCATGTGAAGTCCTTCTGAAACTACCAGGCTAATAAAAAATCTAAATGTAATTGCATCCACCACTGGTGAATATGTCTTCTCATAATCAATACCAGGTCATTGCGAAAAGCCTTGTGCGACAAGTAATGCTTTATATCTGACAACTTTATTTTTTTCATTACGCTCTAGCACAAATACCCACTTGTAGCCTACAGGTTTTAGACCTTTAGGTGTTTGGACAACAGGCCCAAAAACTTGACGTTTTTCAAGTGAATTTAATTCTACTTGGACTGTGTCTTTCCTTTTTGGCCAATCATTTCTACGCTGACATTCTTCAATGGACTTTGGTTCAAGATCCTCGTTTTCTTCTATAATATCAAGAGCTATTGCACATGCAAATATGTTGTCGAGGACAATTTCCTTTCGGTTCCATCTCTTTCCTCAAGTGACATAGCTTATTGAGATCTCTTCATTAACATCTTTTTCAAATACTTGAACCTCTTCTAGGGTTAATTCTTCAGCTATATAACTGTCTTTATACTAGGCTCTTCAAGAACATTAATAACATTGAAAATGCCAACTTGCTTATTAGTTAGCTCATTTTTCTTTCTTGGATTTTTATCCTTAGAACCGATGGGTCTACCACGCTTCTGGCGTGCCTTAGATTCATTTGCTACCATATTAATATTTTTTTCGGTAGGAAGATCAATTCGAATAGGAGCATTTTCAGCTGGTATATGTGATTTTGCCACTTTCTTGACATCTGGTAACTAATTTGAGACATTTTGCAAATGGATAATTTTTTGAACTTCTAAGTCACATTGATTTGTACAAGGATTAAAGTGAGATAATGATAATGTATTTCTTGAAATTTCTTGTTTTTTCGCTGTTGTTTATCTCCCCCTAATGTTGGAAAAACTGTCTCATCAAATTAACAATCGGCAAACCGTGCCGTAAAGAGGTCACCCGTCAAGGGTTTGAGATATTTAATTATTGACGAAGATTCAAATCCAACATAAATTTTCAATCTCCTTTGAGGACCCATCTTAATGTGTTGTGGTTTTTCCAGCTATTGTTTATCTCCCCCTAATGTTGGGAAAACTGTCTCATCAAATTGACAATCGACAAACCGTGCCGTAAAGAGGTCACCCGTCAAGGGTTTGAGATATTTAATTATTGACGAGGATTCAAATCCAACATAAATTCTCAGTCTCCTTTGATGACCCATCTTAATGTGGTGTGCTGAAGCAATTGGGACATATATTGTTCAACCAAAAATTCTCAGATGGGAAATATCATGCTCTTTAGTAGAAACAAGCTGTTATGGGGAGTATTTATGATATGAGTAGGCCTTATGCGAATTAGTGCTGCAGCATGTAATATGGCATGTCCCCAAGCAGAGCTAGGCAATTTTGTTCTCAAAAGTAAAGGTCTAGCAATTAATTTCAACCTTTTAATAAAAGATTCTGCTAATCCATTTTGAGTATGCACATGAGCAACGGGATGCTCAACAGTAATCCCAATCGACATGCAGTAATCATTAAAGGCTTGGAATGTAAATTTTCCTGCATTATCCAGACGAATTTTCTTAATTGTATAATCTGGGAATTGTGCTCGTAATTGGAGTATTTGAGCAAGGAGTCTCGCAAATGCAACATTGCGAGTAAATAATAAACAAACATGTAACCAACGTATTGATGCATCCATTAGTATCATAAAATACTGAAATGGTCCACATGATGGAATAATAGGCGCACATGATTGAATAATAGGCCCACATATATCTCCTTAAATTCATTCTAAAAACGTAAGAGATTCAATTGTAACTTTCATTTAAGATAGCTTTATAATCAGTTTTCCTTGAAAACAAGCAGCACATGAAAAATCTTTGGACAAAAGAATCTTTTGGTTCTTTAAAGGATGTCTATTTGAATTTTCTATAATCCTTTGCATCATTATTGAAACCGGATGACCTAAACGGTTGTGCCAAACAATAAAATTTCTTGAATATTTAGATTCTTCGTTCATCACCATATAGGATTCAATTGGATTTATAAATGTATAATACAACCCAGAAGAGTATGCTGATAGCTTTTTCAATATTTTTTCCTTTCTTGAGACATTAGACATAATATAAAGATATTCAACGTCTCTTTCATTTGTTGTCTAATATGATAACCATTACGTCGTATATCTTTAAAACTTAGTAGATTTCTTTTTGATCTATTAGAATACATAGCATCGTTAGTCATAAACTTTGTGCCACCAGGTAATAATATATTAGTACTACCGAAGCCCTCAATGAGATTTGCAACACTAGATATTGTACTAACATTAGCTTCAGCTAATGTAAGATTGGAAAAATATTTTTTATCTATGAGAATGTTGTGTGTTGTTCCACTGTTTGCTAGGCAAAAGGCTTCATCATTAACTTTAGTACCGGTAGAATGATTTTTGGAATCCATGTCTCTTCATGAAAAATAAAACAAAGAGATAAGAAAATAATATACTAAACACAATCCTTTTTTTTTTATATACGAAAATATATGGAGATTACAAAACATAATAAAATCACACCGAAATTACAACCAAACTAAAATAAAAAAAAAAAACACATCAAAACATACTAAAAATTATGGTCACACTAGAAAAATAAATAGGATAGACTGGTCAGAGAACATCTTTTCAAGCCATATTGATGTTTTCCTCGCTAATTAAATTCTCAAAATTTCCATCATTATTCTCAAAGAAATCTGCAATGTCCAAGTGTGTAAAATCTATGGGATCATGGCGTTCAATAAAGTTTGCCTCTACATCTTTTTCTTTCTCCTTCAAGGAAGCTTAGTAAAGATCAACAAAATGTTTAGACGTGCGACATATACGTCTCCAATGTCCTTTTATGCCACATCTATGGCACTTAGGGGCTTTATTTTGAAAACCATTTTATTCTTGTTTCTCCTCATTCTTGTCTCATTTTTTATGGTGAGATGCAACTTTCTTGAAATTTGAGGAGTTTTGGTTATAATAACCACGACCACGACCTCAACCATGACTGCAACCACAACCATGTCCATGTCCATGTCCACGTCCACCATGCCGACCATGCCCAGGATCTTCAACATATGCCGCATTCACTTCAGGGAATGACATTGATCCAGTTGGGCGAGATTGATGATTTTTCATCAACGGTTCATTATTTTGTTCGGCAACGAGAAGACATGATATTAATTCAGAATATTTCTTAAAGCCTCGCTCTCGATATTGCTGTTGCAAAAGCACATTAGAGGCATGAAAAGTAGAGTATGTTTTTTTTAACATGTCTTCGTTAGTAACACTCTCTTCGCATAATTTTAATTGATAAGTAGTTTTAAACATTGCTGAATTATACTCGCTCACAGTTTTAAAATCTTGCAATCGTAGGTGTATCCAATTATAGCGAGCTTTAGGAAGAATTACAGTCTTTTGGTGGCCATACATTTCCTTTAAATTATTCCAAATGACATATGGATCTTTTACTGTCAAATATTCAGTTTTCAATCCTTCATGGAGATGGTGATGAATGACTATCATTGTCTTTGTGCGATCCTGCGAGGTTGTGTCATTTTCTTCTTTTATTGTATTACTAAGATTTATAACATCAAGGTGAATCTCAGCATCAAGAGTCCATGTCAAATGATTATTGCTAGAAATATCAAGAGCAACAAATTCTAGCTTTGTAAGATTCGACATTGTGCAAACTAGTATATAATAAAATAAAGTCAACAAAAATTACAATAATTTATTCTTAATTGATTAACAAAAGGACAAAAATTTACAATATGAGGATACCAAATATCATGCACGTGCATAGAAAATATAAAAATATTGTAATAAAATTGTCATTGAAAATCATGTCATTAAAACTAATTGAAAAAAAATAGTATATTAATGATAAAAGAAAACTTATACAATAAATTCATTTTTAATTATATAGTTATTGATGATAAAAGAAATAATTTGTTAATGTAATGAAACATAATTAATAATATAACAATTAATTATAACAAAGATGAATTATACCACTACTAACCTGAAAGCAAATGAAATACATCAAATCGTTAACACTACACACATGTATAACATATCAACAACATGATGGGCAGTGAAATTGCTATAATTAATTTTACATGAGAAAAAAAAATGAATGAAATGATCAAAAGCCAACAGAAATTCCAATCTCAAAGAAAGAGTGTGCAATTGATATAAAGATATATTTTATAATAGATAAAGTAGACATGTCCTTAAAATTATAAGGGAGAATGGTTATATTACAGAAATATCAGTGAAGATATATACACAATATACCTTTCAAAACGAGAAGTGATTGAACCAAAGAGCAATCAACACTTATAAAAGCTCACAGACTAGAGACTCGTGCTGATAACGTGTTATAAAATAAAACAAAGTATAACAAAAGACTAAAGAGAACAATAGAAAAAGACGAGAAAATTGGAGATAAAACAATTTTCTATACTTTCACTTGTGAGGGATATAAACATACAAGTTTAGTACAACTTCTATTTATAGGCCAAGTCATCATACTAGAGGTAATGATAATAGACATAACTTACATATGTTTCATATACAATTAAAGGAGACATAATGCGCAATATTAAAAGGGATTTAATGGAGTGATAATATGGTCTAAATGTGAATTATACATTTGCAATAAAATGTTCTCATGTAACTCATAGAATACCAAGAGGTGGCATTCACACATACTTGATTCACAAAAATACGTTTTTAAAAGGATAGTGGACTTTAATATAAACGACAATTTGTTTTTTTTCTAGCCCAAAATAGTATATGTGTGTGTGTTTTAAAGGATAGTGACTTTTAATATAAGCGACAATTGGTTCCACCACACGGTGGATAGAAGTAATGTTAAAGTTGCTCTTTAATGATTTAGCAAAAAAAAAATCCATTTAAAAAGCAAAAAAGAAAAAAAAAACTTGAAATTGTTCTCCATTACGTGAAAACGACGAACATACGTAGAACAACATGTCATGTAAGGATAAAAGGCCGCATTTTTTGGTATAATTATTGACAAATAGTAGTTTGTCTTAAATAAATTCAGCATGATTTCATGTCGTTTTGCACCTTTAGGGACGGCAATATTCCGTCGATAAACAACAGGCTCGTCCCTCCTAGTGACATGCAACGACAATCTAAATAAAAAAGACGTCGTTGATTTAATTAGATATCAAATGAGAAATAAAACCATTTGTCGTTGATTTAATTAGATATCAAAGGAGATGTCGTTTCGCTTTCTTGTATTGAAACGACTGTAAATTGTCTCAGTAAACAGCATGTCGTTTTTAGAAATAAACTTTCAACATAGAAGAAAAAAATATACACGCCCTCTTGCAGATCAAATAAAAAGATTAAAAAACAAAAAGGAAAGGGAAACCCTAAACTTATCGTTTGATGTTGCATCTTGAATTTCAATTTTAGCACTTAGGATCCAAAAATTATAATATTTGATTATGCAATTCAATCAATAATCGACATCAAATAATATACGGTAATTAGGGTCTAAAATTCTAAAATTATAGAAGTTCAATATCTGTTGATGCTCTTGAGCATATCAACTCTACGTCCAGTTGTGCTCGGTGATCGAATTGCCCTTTTGGCTTTTGGGGTATTGTCTTAGTTGTACCTACAAGAGAAAGAAACACCTTAGAGTTAAGGGGACACCGGTATGGTGCTTGCGAAGAGCACTTCGACACTCAAGTTAGGTATCTCTTTGGGATGCATAAGGTGGCGAAAGGACAGAGTGTTGGCAGAGAGTCCAATTACCTCTGGACGGAGTTAATGCACTTATATATTGTGTTTGATATGGATTGGGTATGAGACGAATATGCCTTGTGAACAAGTATACAACTATACGACACTTAGATGGCAAGTGACAGGTGTCACGATATCCAAGATGGAGGATCGCCCAATGGATGGTCAAGATTAGCCACATGGTGGTCTTTTGGGTGTGGTTCACTCCCACTAATGGAAGTGTTGTTGTGTCTGGTGAGAGACTAATACTAACCAGGTTATAGGCCTGCTGGTAGATGAAGCGCCTTGGCTGCCTGGTCGGCATAAATCTTGTATTGGGCTTGGTTGGCAAGAGGCCTGATTGGCAAACAGCATGGGCTCTCATGAGATTGACCAGGTTGAATTGTCTGTAATGGAAAGTTGTTCGGCGCGTTCCCCACTCCCCCAACAATATTAAACTTGCCAACTAACAAAAAAACTCAGGGTTTGTTTGTGTAAACCTGAGTAATGTTTGTCTACTTAATTGACTTTCATTAGTTGTTGGTTAATAATTACAATAAATTTTTAAATTTAATGTGTGTTTGATAAATTAGTATGGACTAATAATATTATAAAACTTTTAACAATTACAATATAAAAATAAAAAATATTATCATATAAAATTTTTATATATTATAATTTTTAAACTAAAATTTGCATTTCAAATTGTTTTGCAAAAAATAATCATTTAAAGTAATATATCCTAAAATTAAAAGTCGGAGATAAAATGCAAAAATTTCACCGATGCAATTAACGAAGGAAGAGAGAAAGTTCCCGAGTGCAAAAAGCCTCTCCGGCTATAGCAGCGCCACGGCGACGCAATCTAAAATCCGTATTCTCCGCAATCTTCCCGGCCATATAAATTTCAAACTTCTTCATTTTTACTCGTCTTGATTCTTTCGTTTGATCAGTTCTCCGAAAAGTTTAGGTTTTACATTTTCCGGGAAAATTCTCATTCCGTAATGAGAGCAGAGCAGAAATGGATCACTACGAGGTGCTGGGGCTGACAAGGAACGCGAGCAAGGAAGAAATCAAGGAAGCTTTTCGGCGATTGGCGGTGAAGTTTCATCCCGATAAGCATTCTCGTTCTCCGAAGGACGTGAGGGACAAAGCCACGCTCAGATTCAAGCAGGTCTCCGAGGCATACGAGGTCCTAAGCGACGATCGCAAGCGCGCGGATTACAATATCCGATCTCGATTTGGCTCGCAGAGTTCTGGCAATGGTAGTTTCTATGGTGGTTATGGTTATGGCTCTAGCTATGGCTATGGCTACGGTTACCGCAGTCGGAGCTATGGCGGCGGATTCAGATCTCGTTCTTCTGCCTCCAATGGCGGTGGATTCGTTTATGCGTTTGAGAATGTTCTTGGCTTTCTCACCACGCGAGCCTTCCTTCTTAATGCTGCCTTCGCAGGGTACGATTCTTTATTTTGAAGTTATCATTTTATCCTTTTTCAGCGAGATTTCCGTTAGGAGAAAAGTTATGTGAATTGTCAGTGCTTTTGAGTTACAAAACCCTAGTCATGGAGGTGGTAAAAACATTTATGATGTGTAGAGCTACTTGATTGTTTTGCACGGATTGTGAGGAATGACATGTACATTAGTTTTTGACAAGACAACGATACATAGAAAATGTAAGAAAATGACGCAATGAGCTGTGGAAATGATTGTAATTGGCTGTGTACTTATATTCTTGATTGTTTGACGGATCTGTTAAATTAGTCTATAATGCTCTGTCCGCGTATTCAACGCTGTAGATGATTGGAATTTGGAATTTAATAATATGGGTGGCTTGGAACAACTCAGCCAACTATATTGGCTTTATACATTGGTAGATTGAAAGAAAAACAGGAGGACGTGAATTTTAGAGTCTGGTTCTTCTGTAGTAAAGCTGTGTGTGGTTACGACCCACGGGTGAGTCATATATTTTGATTGAGGTTATCTTTTATTTTCACCTTAGGCACTTTTATTTTTCACATTCAACAAATTTTCAGCAACATAAGCTGTATATTTCTGCATGCATTCGTGAGGTATGTCACTGAAAAACTGCTGCAGAGGAGAACCTTAAAGCATTATAATATGTTGGTCTTCTTCAGATTACCTACTGAATCTAAGACGTCGTGAATCAATAAAATTCCCAATTTTCATTCTCTCTGTTTCCAGGTTCTTATCCGCTTACCTAAATCATATTGTGAAAATTCTGATTTAGGAACAGATTTTTGAGTCTTCTATTTTATTATCTTTTCAGTTGTAATGTTCAGTGCCAGGTCCTTTTCTTGCCTTAGGATAGGTAATGCACCAAAAGAGCATTTTCTAGATTGATATGAAGGGCATGTTGTTTTGCTACAGACCTTTGCATAGATAGTGATAACGATTGCTTTTTGCATTTTAGGATGCACTAAGTCATCAGTGGCTAGATATGTTTTAGGCACAACTTTCCATGATGCTATGTTAGTTTTATCCTTGTCAACCAAGCTGATTTCATTTTCACAAATCACAGACAATCAAGGTGGTGAATGAGTACCTTTACTGATCTATTATCCTGCATTAGTTTCTTGGATATTCCCTTAAAGGAAGAGAGGGCTTTTTTTTTTTTAATAAACAGCCTTGTATTGTTGAAATTCAGTTGCAAGGAGGAAGGACAAGTACTTCACCAAGCAACAAAACTAAAACTAAAAAACAACACAATAAGATAACAAAACACTTCTAAGAAAGCCCTATACACTTTGCCTTCTCAAAAAGATCATTCAACTCTGTCTCATTTTCCTCAAAATCGAAGGGCATCCATCTTCATTGTGCCAGGGCTAATCAATTTTGTTTTTGATGGTCATTTTTTTTAATGTTGGACATTATTTATTTGAGATTTGGCTATTTTCTATCGTATCCCTGTAACAGATTACAATCTATGTCTGGCCGACACACTTTTTGTTTTTTGTTTTTTTTTCCTTAAAAAAATTAAGATACTTTAGTTAACTAAGATGTCTGAAGTTTGAGCTTTTGGTAGAAGAAATGGACGGTGGATTGGTAGTCTGTATGAAGAATTTGGATTATGGCGTCTCCGTTTTGTTATCTTAGCATAGCATTTTGTGGTGCTCTTTCTTTCTCTCTATATGGTTTTCATTTTCTGCTTTAGTGATGGAATTCTCATCCATGCTGAACTTTCATTTGTAATTTATTGTTGTTCAATAAATTTTTCTCTGTTTCTTATCAAAAAAGAAAAGGAGTTGTTGATGCTACCTATTCAACATGTGCATTTAGATTATCTCACGCATAGATCTTAACTTTGCCTGCTTTTTCCTAACCTTGTATGTTGCAAATTTATGAATGTAATGTTCGATGCAAACACGTTTAATAATATGGATTTGACCTGCTATTGATTTATCCTCTTTTATCTTTATATGTTATAAGAAGTACCAACACTGAACTTTAGAAATTCCATGCAGTGCTTTGGTGGGTGGGATGGTTATAGTTGATATGGGCAGGGAGGCCCTGTGGAAGATGCATAATTCTGGGGTATGTTTCATCTTTAGAGACTTCTACTTCTTTTATCCTGCTTACTTGTCTATGCTCTGACAGTTCCACACAGAATTTTTGAAAAGCCCCTTATACTTTTCGTAAATGAGTTCATATGGAAACCTTATCTACATTACTTCCACTTGCATGTGACTCGCCACTGCTTGCACTTTCCAAGTGACTTGTTACTGTAGTTTTTCGTGAAGCATAGCATTTCTCATTTTTGAAAGTAACCCCGAAACTGTCTAAAATGCTACGTAGATCCTTTGACCACTGCAATTTTTGTTCCTTTGGACTTTGGAGTTTTGTTGTAGCCCAAAAAGTAATAGTCTACATTGTTCTAATGTTGTAGATTTCTATTCCCTTTATATCAATTGAACCTTGTTCGAATGATTGGCCAAAAAAAAAGCAAGGATAAGCGATATCTATTTGACTTTTTATATAGCTAGTATCATTTTTTTAGAAAACACGTAACTTTATTAAACGAAAAAAAAAAGAAAGTATATTAGCTACTGAACTACCGTATCATGTGGCTAGTATGTCAGCTACCCAACTACCATATCATTGATAATTTCCACTTCGCATGATAACGTAATGCAGAAGATAAGACACTAGGCTAAACCTTGGCAATATTTACTAGCTTAATTTTCGATTTCGCCTCATTGTTGTCTTGTTTATCAATAACTGCAATTTTCATTGCCGCGTGATAGTGGCCAACTTCTCATTCAGTTGCCATATTCAACATTTGTCTAGTTGAGTTCTATCTTATTGATGTTATTAGGTCCTTCCCTCTAATAATGTTCTTTTGTCTTCCTTATGTTTACTTGGAAACTTTACTGGGGAAAATAGGTTATTGTATGAGATTTTACTGACAAACTTCCTTTTAATTTCTGATTTTTGTCCTTAGAAATCCTTTGAAGAAGCCATGGAGTCTATTGAGAAAGCCAAAATGCGCAAGGATAAAATGTAAGCGGACCATTATTTATGTTCACCTTTGCCTTCAACAATTTATACCTGAAAATTTTACTCCTTTCAGTCAGATCACTTGGAGATGGTTATACCTAGAAAATGAAATCGCCCTTTTGCTAATATAAAAAGTAAACTAAAACTCTCTTTGTATGTCTATATAATATGTTCGTAAATGTATATGCTTTCTGTGTTTTTTGTTTTTATTTTATTTATTTACCCCTTGTCTCCCGCGTTTCACACTATATACCCCTAATATTTGTTGATTTCATGTAACTTGACAAATTTTGGCAATTATGCTCTATTCCTGTAAATAGATTCTCTTGTTTATACATGTTAATGAGAAGCGGCGTTGAAGGCTCAACTTGTGTTCCTTCTATTGTGTTTATTACCTTTTTCGTGTGTTTTGGGGAACTAGTTAATTAAAAGGGCATCAATTTTTATGGCATGAAATGGACATGAAGATTTCGGATTTAAACGACAACAAAATTGATGTTGAAACAACATTTCGTTTTATCAACTTGAACGAATATGGATATTTCAGTTTGTATCTTCTGCCAGGCAAGGTTTGAAATAGTAAAACTTATTCCAGTTTAGGCAACTAAGGGACGGATGATATGTCTTTTTTAACTGTGGATAAAAGTATAAATTTAACACATGAAGACTGTAAACGGCAATAAACTTAACGCGACAAAGGACAGGGCCTCCTCTCCTCCAACTTGAACCGCATCGATCTACCGGACATGCATGTGTTAAAGTTGGTTGTAAAGTTGAAAATAACCTGCAGGTTGGAAACAAGTACAACACTTGAATTTTTTTTTTATTTTTTTTATTTTTATGTACAAGGCCTTTTCTTATGTGAAAATTTATTATTGGGTAGACTAAGGGTCCATTTGGTAAAGAGGTTCGAATTAGTGATTTGATTTAAGTTAGTGTGATTTGAATTAGGATTTGAGTTAGTAATTTGAATTGTTATTCGAATTTACGTTTGGATGTGCATTTAAGTTTAATTTAAGTATAGAATAAAATTGAAATTTGTGTTTGGAGAAGTAGTGAAAGTAGTTTTTGATTTATCAATAAATTTAATAAAATCTTAATGATAATTATCCTAAAAAATATGCAATATAGATCTTAATTTATTCTTCTTTTCATTAGAAACACAATGAAAAAATAATCATTTTAATTGGATAACAAATGAAGAAGTTATGATTTTTTTTCTTCAAATATAGGTGAGAGAATTTTAATTTTTGTTGTATCAGAGATATCCGAGTATCAAAAATTTTAGTTCTTAATACTTAAAGGATTCGGATTTTGGGTAAAACAAATATGTATTTAAAATATTCTTAATACTCGAATTTAAATTTGAGTCCAAAGAATCTAAAGAATACTCGAAACATATCTCTATTTGATACGCGGTTTTAAATTGGTATAGTTATAAATTTTATAGTTTGAACTTGTGATTTTAAATCTACGGTTTGAATGATGATTTTCATATGGCGTTTAGAAGGTAAATAAGCAAGTAATATAATATCACATCAAAAAATAGTATTTAGATAATGTGAAAATTATGAGAAAACTAAAAATAGGTCATACATTTTGATGGTTTAAATAGCTCAAACTATAAGAATTTAAGGGAGTGGAGGTGGTGATGGTAAAGTTTTGATCATTTTAACGAATTCTATCCTTTTACATTTGTTTTATTTTATTTACCAAATATCATTCAACTTGAATCGATAGATTCAAACTATTGGCAGCCGCATACCAAACGGCATTTAGTTCTTTAGCTTCCCTTGAGAAGGCACCGGACAGCATACCTTGGAGGAGGAAACGACATGTTTGTTTTCCTGTGAAACAAATTTCTAAATTTAAAAGTAGTATTTAATTTTTCTTACTAATTCCATTGAAATTTATTTAAATTATTTTCTTCCATGTAGCTTTTAATTCACGTATCAAACCGATAAATTAACTATCTATAGAATAGTTTAAAAAATACAGGTGTCTTTCTGGCAAACTTGATTTAGACATCCTTCAGGGAAAAAATCATTTGGACACCGTATGTTTGTAATTATTAGGAAAATACTGTGTGTTTTATGGTAATAAAATAATAAACCATATTTTAATGCATATATTTTTTAACTTAAATTTAAAAAGTACAACTTGCTTATATTTGGATACAAAAGATAACATTTTTTATAATATTTTTGGTAATTTTTTAAATTTTGAACCAATTATCCACTGCTGGATAACATCATTAATAACACCATGATTGAAATTAAAAAAAAAAAAATCAAGTGATGGAGATTGTTGAGTGTGAGCTCGACGCCACCGTCGAAGAGTCAAACTTCAGGTGGTCGGCCTCATAGCTCAGCAAAAGGATTGTAGAGCTCATAATCGACCCCGATTACGCTTGGTGCATTTTTCGAGGTGTTCTTTAGGGCTCCTCTGGATCGCACCTTCCAGGGTGCCTCCTCGGACTCAACATCAGCTCGGATCGGACCATCGTCCTTCTTAAGTAGGTTGTTACTCGCTATCACTGGTCCACAAGTGGCAAATAACTCACCGTCGGATGCGAGCTCATCCACCGGCGGAGGGATGCGACACTTGTCACTTGCCGTCTGACACGTCATAATGTAACACTCGGGTCTCGCCTAACATCCGGTCCAAGTGGTAACCTAAAAATAAGTTGCATTTATTGCATTCAGGCAAGCAAGCTCCTTCCCAACGAACTAGCTCCTGACCTCTGCCGAACACCCCCTGCCTTGAGCATCGGAGAGCCCTTGTCTTGTTTACTAATTAACCCACCTCCGAGGCATCCCTCCTCTTGTTACAGGCCGACCAGTCCAAGCAGAGGCAAACAAGGAAGAGCTGAACATCGTGCGCAGCCGTAAGTAGTGTTGGTACCACGTCGGATCACGATAAGCATCAACAGAGATACAATAATTTAAAGAGCCCTCTTGCACTAGATTTGATCAAATATTATTGGCAAATTTTGTTCTCCTTCCCCGGAAACCTCCTCCCCCTCTCTGGCAACCTACCCTATCTCGGCCACGTGCTTCGACACCCTCACCATCAACAACAACAACAATAACAAGAACAACTGCAACAACAAAAACTTACTCTGGCGGTTGACTTCAATCTGCAACTTAGGCGATGACAAGGTTGGACCAGGAATGGGACATCACCATTCTTCTCCATTGTCGTCGAGACTCCATCGCTAGTGGCTTGGATCAGACGCAGGTGGCTTAGATTGGACGAAATTGGAAATGGTAACATAGCGAGTCTTGCTGCTGCTGTGATGTTTTGAACGAGATCGAACTTGCTTCTATGAGGCGAGATTAAATGAGATCGCCTTTGGAATCTTGCCGTCGACGGCCACACCATGGACATCTTCTTCGTCGCCTTCTCCATTGCCAATATATTATTGTCATCCCCCTCCCCAACACGATCTTCGTTGAAGCCCCCTACCCACACCAGAGCTTGTTGAAGCTCAAAGGAACCACCCCCTCAACAGATTGTGGCTCGCAAACCCATCTTCCTCGATTTTCCACCAGAGAGGCTGTTCTGTGTGACGTTGAGGATTTTAGCTCGGTAAGATTGCTGATCTCCGACCGGAGATTTATCGAGTTATAGTTTTTTTTTTTTTCCTAATAAAAATAAAATAATGATGTGTGGGAGAGCATGTTTTTGTTTTGATGATCTTTCATCTTTTTCTGCTATCTCATATGTTGATCTAATGGTATTTAGTCACACTTCATTGGTAGAGAAAAATGTTGTTCTCTATCATAAAATTTCTCTAAATAAGAAAATACTATGAAGTCAGCAACACTATATTGAAATAATATTTCCTAAATATATAAACATGTTGTATTATTTATTTATTTATTTTAAAAGAAATGTATTATTTTATTTCAAATATTATAGAAAAAATTTTCCAGCAATAAAAAATTTTATTAAAACAGTTGGATTTTGATTTAACAATGATAAAACTTAAAGCAGTACACTTAGTATAATAAACCCTACTACATATAAGTAAATGCCAATTTTAAACCCCAATCCATCTCATTCATCAAATTTTTTTCTCATTCTCACTCAAATCTCTCTATAGCCGCTGGAGAAGGAGAGAGCTTATTGTCGGAATGATCTTGATTAAGGCGATGGCCTTGACCCTCTGTTGTGTCAACCAAGTCTTGTCGCAACCTGCCCCTCCTTCATCAAACATCGATTAGCAACAAAACTCAACGAACTCCTAGATCTCACCAAAAACCCAGCAAAAAATGTTGATCTCTTTTGCCAGCCACATCAATTCCCGTTGTCAAGGACCCTATCTTCCATCCATGACATTGCACGCGAACCAACGACGGTCTTGTTGATGAAGACCATTCATGATTTCCTCACTACGAGTTCCGACGACAGATTACGAGATGGTCCGTTTGCCCCCACTGTCGGATTATGGATTTCAACTAATTATTATTATTATTTTCTAAAATTAATGTGTTTTTGTCTATTATTTTAGAGAAAATTTTGTAAAATTTGTGAATTGGATTGATTCTTTTCTTGCATTGCAAAATTAAACATATTTTATAATTTAATTGAGTTTTTCATATTGATTTGTCCATTAGTGTTCTGTTGTATTATTTGTGAAAAATTATGTAGCTGTTTTCATCCTTGGATTTCAACTAATTATTATTATTATTTTCTAAAATTAATGTGTTTTTGCCTATTATTTTAGAGAAAATTTTGTAAAATTTGTGATTTGGATTGATTCTTTTCTTGCATTGCGAAATTAAACATATTTTATAATTTAATTGAGTTTTTCAGATTGATTTGTCCATTAGTGATCTGTTGAATTATTTGTGAAAAATTATGTAGCTGTTTTCATCCTTGGCAATTTTCAATTTGTTTTCTCTTAGACTTGATGTGGCAATCTTCAATCATCGCTATTGATTTGGAATTTTTTATTTTAATATGGGATTTTGAAGGAAGAAAGAACGATGAATAAAGTAAGTAATGGTATTCTTTTTTTATAAGGTGTTTGGAAAAATAGTTTATACTATTAGTTTAAGTTTGAGAATTGTAACATATAAAAGCTTTACACTATTTAAAGCTTATTTGAACAATTATTTCAAACACCGTATTATTCTGTTTGACATGTATCATGTGAGACTATACTCTAACAAATGGCAATGTCAACTCGACTTGGGAGAGAGGTTCCGTTAGAAGAGGACCTTTATCATCTAGTGCTGCTTTGAGCGATTACATAAATGGTCGACGTCATCGTCGAGGGAAGATTTTGGGGCTAACGGAGGATATGGCAGAGAAGAGAAGAAAGCAGACAAATTAATTTTTTAGATTTAGTTTTAATTATATTGTTTTCATTTTTCTTAAATAAATGTTCTAATTGGGTATTAGATGACCTGTGGTGTGGTAGGTCTTATTTTAAATTAACTCTCTGTTTTTTTACTATGGATTAAAATCTAAAAATTATACATTACTTTGATAATTCTCTACTGATAGAGAATTTATTTGCACTCTACATAGGCATTCCCGTCAAAAAGTGTTATAGATGAGTGAGAACAGTCTAATTAATTGTAAGTTTTCGAGGTAAGTCCGTTTGGTTCATAGATTTGAGTAAAAAATATAAATAAAGATTTAAATTTTTATGATAAAAAATACTGTACTAAAATAATTTAAACCGTGATTCGAACTAACGAACCAAACGGGCTCGACACTTAAAAATGATGACATCTTAAAAAAAACAGTATTATAAAAAAAAATAAATATTTTCATAATAATAATTACGAATATCTAAAAGATATTTTTTCTACCCCAACTCAAGCGGGCAGATAAAGTGCGTAGTTTGATTTTGATTAGATAACTCTTCGGCTCACTCGCTCTCTCCATCCCTTTCTTCCCTCCAAATCCTGACGCCGACGCCATGAGAGCTGCCACGCTCTTCCGCTCTCCACCGACTTTTTCTCTCAGACCAACCCTCACCACCGCTGCCCCTCCGCTCTTCCACTCTCTGCCTCCCCTCGCCTTCCCAGCCCTCAAGCTAAGACCCGGCCTCATCCTCCTCACCCCGCCGCCAAACAGCCCCTTCGTCGTCCGCGCTGACGACGGCGACGGTGACAGCGGCGGCCCTGACGACTACGACGTGGACGACGAGGAGCTCGAGGAGGTGGACAACAAGAAGGACTTCGACATCGAGTACGACCCGCTGGCCGCCGCCGCAGCGGCGTTGGCCTCGGTCGTTGTCGGCTCCGACGAGGACATCACCATGGTGCAGAGCAAGAGCTTCGTTTCAACCCAAGGCTGGGACTCGGACATGGTCGTCGATTACAGGATTGACGAGGACGAGTTCCACAAGATCAGCTTGTTCCACTGCGATTTCTTCATCCGAAAACCCCCTGATCCCGACAACGATGTCTATGATTTCAGAGAGGTTCTTTCTTCTTTTCTCTTTCTTGATTAATTGAAATTTTTAGCTTTAAATAACTTTATTTTTGGCTTAATTATATAGATGTATGTTACTCCACCGGACACAGATGTTTATGCGATTCCAAAGGTTCTTGCTCCGATGCCTCAGAAGGTACTTCTCCTTTTCATTGTTGTTAATTACTTTTTAAGATTGGAATTTTTTTTATTGAATTTAATGTAATATTATATAGTTGAAATATGTTAGAAAGCTTTCAGTTTCATTTTTAATGACGATGGATGATTCTCTAATCTTTACACCTAATTGAAAATTGCAGTATATTCGGTGTGCGAAAAGTGACTATGGATGCTACAATGTTACAGAACCACCTATTGACGCACCTAGAGATCCAATGTATAAAAGTGAAAGAGAGATTTTAAAGGTAAGAACGTCTAATCTGTCTCAGTGCTGAGTTTATTTACTTTCAAAAGGTGATCAAATGGTTCTTTGAGTTCTAATTCTATCTTTGTGGATTGTTATGCTGTTTAAATGCGTGTTGTTTTCTATATTTGACATGATCATAGCTTCAATCTGATGAAGCACACGCATGTGTATATACTTTTATTCACAGTGAAGTTGTTCAAGCTTCTTCTTTTGGACACAATGCAACAAGATAAAAGATTGGCGTTGGTAATATACTATTATTTGTCTTTATGAAGAATGACATTGCAGCTAAATAGGAGGATCAATGGTCACTTCCACAGTGACTATTTCGGTGCTTGTCGATTGGTTATGTCTTAGAAGAGAATAATAAAATCTAATCTGAATTAATTGCACTTTCTTCGTTTAATGATGTCATTTTCAAGCAACAGCATCACCAGGGCTCATTTCATTGCAGGTTTATTTGACAAAGCACTATAGGAACCGAAGGTTGGGGGACCCAGAATTTGTGCTGGATTTTGAGGAGATCTATGTGATTGATTCCCAAACAAAGTCAATTACCAGGGCAAAAGTTCTGGTGAGGAACATATCTGCCCAAATGTTAAGTCTAAGCAGTTTGAGCGTTTAACAATTGTTCCGCATGCAGAATAATCAGTGACGGAGTTAGAATTTTTTGTCCGTGGGGGTTAATAACTAAAACAAAAATCTAATCAAAATAAATATCTATTACTGCATTGCAATTGTCTCCAATATATTTTCATGCCTATTGAAATTCTAGAGAAAATGATATCTTTTATGGGGTCTAAAAGATCATTTTAAATTTTTAGTGGGGGCTATTGTATACAAATAACAATCATTTTTGCATATAAGATTTTAAAAACTAAAGAATTTGAGTGGGGGCTTTAATATGATGATATTAACTGATATGTTTCCGTTGCCTTTAATATCAACTCTTCGGCCCTTTTGACTTGGTTGAGTTTCCTTTGGTTGGCATTTTGTTTATAGGAGTATGTCGGCAAGTGATGATTTTATATTTGGCTTCATTCATTATTTAGTGGTTTTCATGTGGTCCATAGGTCACAATCCCGGAAGGAAAGAACAGGGATAGAAAAGATGACCTCCTTGTCATACGTGATAATGGGAACTCCTTCAAAATAATCCGTTCGGTATTGAACTGTTGCTCTTTTCCTTTCTTCTTCCTGCAATTTATTGATTGAGCTTTGCCTAATTACTGCCTTCTGTACTTTCAGAGTGAAAGAGAGGATCCCACCACGGTGATAGAGAGGGAAGAGTGGGCAAAAACTAGACAGGACATGGAGAGACATCTTAGAAAGCTACGAGATTTCAGCATTTCGAACTGGTTTTGATCATCTAGCTGAGTTTGAAGATGTTATGTGAAGATGAACATGCCAAAGAAGGCAGGCCTTTTTTCTCCTTAAAGGTGAGCATGGGAAGTTATATTCAAGATTTTTGACCTATATCAGCCAGTCAGAAAATGGGACCTGTGTTAGAGTCATGAGCTGTATGTTGAATATTTAGGAAGCAATTGTATAATCTTCCAGTATTTTAGCCTAGAAGTGAAAGGACCACTGTATGTGTTCTGTTGGCTGTATGTCATGGCTGGTGAGAATTGTGTTGTCCAGTCTTGATCTTGTCGATAGCGTATGAAAACTCGATTCATTTGCCATGATCAATCATTTGCAAACCAAATTTTCCGCAGGCTCTGGCAAAGTTTCTTGTGGGGTTATATGATTTTTCATCTGTATAAAGTCGAAACATTCTTCTTCCTCTCTCAAATCGGGTACAAGTATATATGAGAATTTGCCTATATGTCGACTAGAGTCAGCAAAAAAAAGAAAAAAAAAGAAAAAAAAAAGAAGATAAGTTACCAGTCAAAGCTATTCAAGTTCAAAACCTTGGAATAGAGGGTGCTGTATCTGCATACTCAGCCCACAGAGGTGGGTGGGAGTGACTCGATCTTAAGAGGCAAGAACTTGTCAAGGAGAAAGTGTTGCCTTACCATCCCACCAAATAATTTGTCGTTAAAATACCATATCACTAAATAATTATCGACAAAAAACTTGTCTACTTTTTTTCCTTGGTAGGTTGATCTTTGTTTTTCTTCCTAACCCTGTTTTGACATTCCCCTTTCCATTCATAACTTTGGAATCTTAAAGTCCACTAATAAAGCGAAATGAATCAGATTCAATTTTACTCTAAAGATGGGTCAATTCTTAAAGGGGGGTTTATGAACTTTTGAACCTTATGGGCGACATATTGGGAGGAGAATGAGAAAAGAACCGCCGCTATAGTAGGCCATTGATGTTTGTTCATTTTTAAATACGCATGATTATATAATTCAAGTGGATATATATATACGTATATATCATTTTGGGAGTCTTGGGCAAATAATAAAATGAAAAGTTGCATATTACTACGGGACATCCTTATTTATTCGAAAGAGTTCTAAAGTCCCGATCCTCGAACGGTAAACACTCAGTAACAGTAGGAACTCCGATATCTATAACGAGTCTTGGAGTCATCTGGCTCCTCACCACTGATTATGACTAACGTACCCAACACGTGGCTGCAGCTTGTATGCAATGCATGTGTACAAACAGACAGACGTATTGCCACTTGGGCCCGCCCAACTAGTAACTACAAGATACGGTGTTCAGAAAAATCCGTTAGACAAAACCATTCAACCCAAACTAAATTAAACTAAACGGGTGGTTTTTATTTAATTTTTAAATAGTCTGAATGGTTTTTTCATGTATAATTTTGAGCAGTTTAGGTTCTTCAAAGTGTCCACCCAAACTGCTCTGTATATATATATTTTATTTTTAATTTTTTTTATATAAGATAATATTGTTTTATTATTTTTTATATAGGTTATTTCTCATTGATTATTAAAAGAAGTTCTATGCCCTATAATTATATTTTCCCTTAATCATAATAAAACAACATTAGGATGTTACTAGGAAGAGAGGTCTATCGACATGAGTAGAAAGTCTGAATTGAAGTTTAAAACTTTATTGTGTTGTTTTATGTTATTTAGTTATATTTTTGACTCTTTAGTTTGGTTGATGATGAACTTTGATTTGTGTTAATACAACTTTTTAATTTGATTGTTGGTTTGTACTAGAACTTTGATTGATGAAATTTTAGACATTTTATCAATTTTATTAAAGGAAAATTCTACGAGAAGAACCTTATTTTGTTTATATCAATATGACCTTTTGTTAGCCATTGATCCCTGTCTAACAGTTAAAAATAAACCTGCTCATCATTAGTTAACTAAACTCACCAAATCAGATTACTTATGGAGTGTGTGGAAAATAAGTTGGAACTTAAACATTGTAACATGTGAAGGCTTTATATTGTAGCAAATTTTTGTTTTCTTGCTGTAGCAGGTGAGAGCCTTATACTGCAGCAGTTGAAACTTTTTAGTTCTAACGGATTTTTCAAACAAAAGCATTAAAAAACAAACAGAAAAATAAAAAAAGCAGAAAAGGGAGGATTGCTTCTCCTCCATTGCTAGTTGATGTGGGTTACTGGTGACCCATCTTGCGGTCACAACATCGCCACCACCATCTTGCTCATGACCCAAATCGCAACGCTACAGGACGGAGATCGCAACTCTAATATCAAACATATCTCGGACAACAGTCAATCGCTAGATCAACGATGAGCTATCCAAGATCACCATCACCTTCGTCAACAGGGTTGAGGAGGTCTTCAACGCCACCTCCGTGACAGCACACCCATGGCTGCCTCGAAATAGTCCTCACGACGGCGTCACGAGTCTCTTCCCCACCCCTTACCCCTCCGCCGAAGCCAATGACGAATGTCATCGCCTGCCTTCCTTATCGTTGTAATCGATGTTGTCAAGGGTGTCATCAGAAATGGAGATGGATAAGCCCTTGCTGAGAGGACCTCCATGGGTCGTGATGGTCGTCTAGGTCATGAGAGGGTCCTCCTCCTTCGTGGGTCATGACGGTAAGTAGGAGCTAGGAGGGCAACGACAAAGTGAGTGCCGGAGTTCTAGTTCTGGTTTTTTTTTTCTCGACCTATTTTTTAATTTTTTGGAAAGGATTTTCTTCAATTTTTTCATTAAATATTAAGCGTATTGTACGATCTATTTTTGCTTCTATAAGACTATGATTTTATACCCTTGAATTTGAATCGAACGACTAGAAAAAAAAATTCATTAAAAAATGATAAGAGTCTTATCAATAAGACATTTTAGGGTGTCTTATCATAGTCTTTTCTTTTATTAAATATTAAAATTTTTTTAATCTTAAACTCAAACCAAACCATTTAAGCCGCCCAAAAATAAAATTTAATTGATGGTTTGGAGAAAAAAAATTTATCCAACCAAACGTAAATCCTTCGTCAAGCTGCAACAAAAAATAAACCACCCGCGGACATCCCAATCTACAAGCCCCAGCTAGTTCCTTCGTCAATGGCCTGCTTATAGGCCTGCCTTATAAGCTTATTAAAATAGTGAACCAAAATTAACACAATTCCAAAATTAATAGACCAAGTCCTAATGTGATTATTTGTTTTTAAATCTGCAGGCCAGGCAAAGACAAGAATCCATAGATATAGGCACCGTCCTCTTATTCTTGTTCCTTTGCTTGATTGATTGATTTTGCATTGTGTGAGCATGTGTTTTTCTTGTAAAATTGAGATAGACAAAGGCATATTCCCAATCTATTCACTTTGGATTCCAGACAATAGTTTTCCCTGCTTTAATTATCTGATGCATCCGTTGTCTGCCAGTTTTTTCGCTGGATATTTTTCCGCAGTTAGGTTTCTCGAGCTTCTTTGCTTTTCCATTGCGTCTAAGGTGGAACTTTGACTGAACGGAAATAGATAGAGATGTCTAATGTGTCATTAAAATATATCTTGTCTTCTGAGTCCGCATCTATTATCTTATTTTTCTGTCTCCGTTCTTCAAATTAAATTTTGATACATTATTTAAACTCAACAACCTAAATACATAAATAAGACCTAAATATTAAAAATGATTTAGAAATTCACTCAACCTAAACACATAAATCATACTTAAATATTAAAATTTATTAAGAAATTCACTTATGTGTCAAAATTTAATGGGGGACAAGCAAGGAAAAAAAATGAGATAACGGATCTAGACTCCTGGGTTCGCGGGTTTAAGTTGTGTTGATTTGAACATTTTAATTTAAATTAGAAAAATTTGAATTGTAGTTTAAATTACTATCCCAAGTGTTGAGTTAAAATGTTGGAAATAAAATCGAAATTTGTGTTTAAAAAGACATAAAAATAGTCCTTTGAAAGTTAATGGTCTTAAATATCTAAAAAAATTTTAATGTTCGTAATATATTTAAATAGGAAATATGACGTTTTTAGATACATCTACCAAAAAAAATGCATTAAATTTAAAGAAATCATCTTTCAAATTAGATTCGAATCATACAGCTAAACGTGGGTAGTTTTTTAAATATAATACCTGAGGTCATATTAACTATACATCCAAACAAAAATATGCATATTAATTCAATCGTCTCGATCATATTGCAAAATTAATAGGATGTGGACGTAACTATTGTCATTACTAATATATGGAAAGAAACCCAACAAACTCGTGGTTGAACTTGTATTCTTGTTTGACAGTCAAAATAAAATTCTTCATTACTTTGTAGCCAGCCCCGTTACTTTTGTGGTTGGCACACTACTATATTTGTACACGTTTCCCAGATTCTTTACCTTGCCATTAACTACCTAGCGTTCATATTCATCGAGGAAGTAACACTTTCAAAATGATTTGATGGTTAAGATTCAATTAATCTTATCATGTCGTAATTTGTCGGTTAATTTCATATATATAATCCCCACAGATTCATATATATGTTTATATAGACACATTTATATATATATGATGCATGCGGCATTAGACATGACCATGTCACGGTTTTCAATGCCCTAACCTAAACATGTCCAATGCTAGATGCATCATATATATGTGTGTCTATATATATATATGCCTTGCGTATCAAACACAAGAAGTCTTTGATATTTCTTTGTTCCCCATTTAGTCATAAAGGTAAACCTAAAAACCTTCAAACCTTGAACCGTGAGGAGACAGTAAACGAGAGAGAATAACCAAAGGTTAAGAAGGTGTAGATATTGTAAAACCTCAAAGCTAATAATCTAACAAAAATAAAATAAAATAAAATAAAAAACCCACGTCAACTTATTGTACACCATATAAAAGAAGTTTGGGCTGTTCAGCATTTTTATCATCTGCCCATAAACAAACCACCCCTTTCTGTGCCGCTCAGAAAGTTTCCGAACCTCCAACCCATAATGGAAATATAGCTTTTTTGTTGCTTTATGGATATTTCTCTCTCTTTCTCTCTCTTTTAAGTGTTGTTCTCTTTTTATACACCATCTATAACATTTTACAGAAGTAAAGAAGAGAAAGAAGAGAAAGAGAAGAGGAAAAGAAAAAAACTAGGTCAAAGTAATTACAAACTCAAAGGAAAACTAGAAGATGGGAAGTAGAAAGATTGAGACAAAGAGGATTGAGACCTCGACTTGCAGGCAAGTGACATATTCAAACAGAAAGAAAGCAATTCTTAAGAAGGCCGAGGAGATTAGTATTCTCTTTGACGCTAAGGTTTGGCTTTTCGTCTGCAGTTCTACTGGGAAGATGCTAGATTTCTGCAGCCCTTCCACTTCGTACGTATAACCATTTTGATTTATTTATATATTTAAAAAAATTTATTTGTGGATTAATTTTTTTTCTAGGGTTTTTTTGTGCTTTTTTTTATCCCTAACTAATGTGTAATAATTTTAATTTTGTTAGTTTCTAATAACCTTCTTTCATTTCCCCTCAAAAAGAGTCCATCTTTATGTATATGTTATTTTCCTCTTTGGCCATAATTAAGATGAAGCTTTTGATGGCTTATTTATTTACTTATTTTTGTGGATCATGATGAATTAGGTTAAGTCACATTGTGGAGGAATATCATAGGCTCTCAGGACACAGGTTATGGGATGCCAAGCATGAAGTGAGTTCAACAATGATCAGTCTATAACATATATGTGTGTGTGTGTACACATTTTACTAATTTTCAAAATACACACACCAGTTTACTTTTTGTTTTTATGTCTTTCATTTCTCGTTGTCCAATCTCTCTCTCTCTTTTTTTTTTTCACGATGATATTGACTGAAATTTCTAAAAAGAATATTTGCAAAAAGTAATTTTCACAAATTAGGAGCTTAATTATCTAGAATATGATTGGTTAAATTAATCCTGTGCAGGATGAGTTTCTGGAGTCTGAGAATAAGCGCCTTATCTATGAGTTGGTATGTTTTTCTTCTATGACAAATCCATATATGTACTTAAATTATACGTATGACATTGCTTATAATATTATATAGTAATTATACGTATGACATTGCCTATAATATTATATAGTCAATGGTTATATATATATATATATATATATATATATATATATTACGTGTATGTTTGTTTCAATAGTATCAATATGTAATTAATATCTATAATTAAGCATAATTACTATGTGAAATTTCATGTGCATTTTGGTGGAGTACTAAAAGAAAGAAAATAGTTCTCATTTTGAACGTGCCTGCATGGCCCTGTCTATATGTGCGCGCGCGCGTGTATATATATATATATATATATATATATATATATATAT
>CAMOHE010025196.1:0-15199 GCA_946598075.1 Artocarpus hirsutus
GAAAAATCTTGATTCTAATCCGTTTTTGATGAAATGAAGTTTACATTCTAGCTAATCTAAGTCAATCTAACTTAGATTGAAGCTTTTCTAGGCTTAGAAACTCTAAAATTTCAAAATGCAAGAAAATCTTGAAAAATAGAAAAACTTTGAATTTTAAAATCTAACCTCGAATCAAAGCTTGAAAACGTTGTTTTTGTCGTTGGATCTTATTCCCGAGCCTTCGATCTCCTAGCCCGAAGCTTGAAAACGAAATTTGTTTCAAAAATTTTGAGAGATTGAGAGAGAGTGAGAGTGAACCGAGAGGAAGAGAGAGAGAGAGAGGAGAGAGAGATGCACGGGAGAAAATGCGGAGAGAGAGAGGAAAGTGAAATAAATAGAAGAAAAAGAGAAAGCAGTTGCATAAAACTGTGTGCAACCACACTCTATTTTCAAATCAAATTGTTTTATTAAAACTTAAATTAACAATCAAAAACAATTTAGAATAATTAAAAATCACTAAAAGAGTAAATTAACACAAGTTTCTTAATTTTCACAAAATAATCAAATCAAGTTTAAAACACTCGTCATGGCACACTAATTCACCATTTAACACTCTTAATACTATTTAATTAACTTCGGGGTGTTACAAATTTTAAGCATATGAACTGATTTTTTTGGTTTTTTTTTTTGTTCGGTTTCAGTTTTTTGATTTTTTAAACAGCATACAGGAATGTAATGTAATAGAGGTGTGACTTTAATGTGTTTCATTTTTTTCCTGCAATTAATTTTTTAGAGGAAAAGAAAATAAAAATAAACAGAAAAGAAAAGCACTTGACATTGCCGTATGTTCCACATTATAAATGTGCTACACCATTTGATAATTTCTGTACAACTATTGGAACGATCTTGCCTGAATAAGAATCTCCTCCAATGTAGAGTGGATTTGTGATAAATTTTGGACGAGCGACAAGCCACTGAAAAAATTAATAATTAAAAACAAGTTACGCAAATTTTTTTATAATTAACACTTAATTAGCATGTTTTATAAGGTACTATCTCACAAACAAACATTATATATTGACAAATATGTGCATAAATAACTATCTCACATTTTTTTAAACTCAAAGACTTGTAATCCGGTACCAGCAGGTGCATCTAAGAATATTATGTTCGCTACCTAGAAAATATAAAATTATCAATACATTAACATGTATCATGTCTCCTTTTTCACACTTATGGTTGGGCTAAATAAAGCAATAATGCGAAATCACAAGAGCCCCGTATACTTTTGTCCATGAGTAGGGATTTAGGTCAAAGTGGTGCCATATCTGCACTTGACTTTGAATAATCAAAGATAGTGGGCCTACATCATCAAAAGCTAACAAGGACCTAATCCAGCAAATTAGGATGAGTAAAAAACAAATTTCTTTGAATTGATGGTCTTTTTCTTAAAAAAATTATCCCTTTAATATCCCAAGATAAGCGAGGGTCGTGTTTAATTTGCAAATCACCACCACCATAACCACCCCCACCCCCCCAAAAGAAAAAACAGAAAAACGAAAAAAAAAAAAAAAACAAAACAAAAACAAAAACAAAAACTGGAAACCATAAAATTAAGCTTTAAAAGGGTTTAACATTTGTTAGCCTCCCGGACATATTTTTCTTTTTATCAAGCTTGTAATGGAAAAATAATATATATATTTTGAACAAAGATTAATCTCATTTTGGTCACTTGGTCCAAGAAGTTTCGCCTCAATATATATTGTTAATAAAGCTGGATTAAATCTATCATTTTTTTTCACAAGATCCACAGAGCTGGATTAAATCTATCATCTTGTCCAAGTCATTTATGAAGCTCTAAAGGACCATTGACCAATAGCCATCTAAATTTCATCAGCTTAATGACGAAGAGTTCCCAAAATCTGGCATTAAAGCATCCGATTTATCATGACTCTAGAGAGCTCAACTTGCTTAAAAGACAAAAAGTCACCGTGCAACAAGTCCACGAGCAAAACTGGTTGCATATCGGCCACTTCAGAAAAATATGCGACCAGTTTGAGAGACAACTAGCTGCATGTAAGCAACAATTGTGTGATAGCAACTTGTGAGACATTCAAATTTCTCCCAACTCTTGCAAAGAAAGATTTCGTCTCAGTCACAATCTTACGACGTCCAAAATATTCAGAGTAACCGTTGACGGACTCACGGCTGTACATAGCTCCGAAATGCACCAGCACATCCTCCATGATCTTGGAGTGGTAAGAGGGTGATATATTATGGGCCCTGAAGATGGAGGATGCAGGGAGGACCACATTGAGCCATTTTCGTTAACAACAGAGACTGGCTCCTATAAATAGGCAAAGGATGGAACTAAAACGAGAGTGTGGGCCCGAACTTTCATTTTTCCTGAGCACTTGCACCATCTTTCTTACCTTTGTGTTTCGAGACTTTGTAAATTCTAAGAGAGAGTTGGTCAGTGTGTAATTTCCAGAAATTCCATAAAAATTTTGCAACCACAGTGAACGTAGTCCTTGTGCCAAACCAGCCTAATCCTTTGTGACTTCCAAGTTTTAATTCATATTTTCGTGGTTGCCCTTTTATGACCTTTTAAAACTAGACTTCAATCTAAAGATCAATTATATCTGGTTCTTCTTTGAAAGTCGACGGATTTTAACATAAAAAAGTACTAAATATTTTAAAGATTCAACAAAAGATGGTTAATAGGAAATTCTTACGGGCCTTTAGTTTACTTATAATTAATAACTATATGTTATTTTTTTAAATTAAAACCCCGAATCAATTTAAGACTGCGCTACTGTTAAAAATAAAAAAATAAAAACACCAGGCTACACTACTACGTAAGTTCGAAATAAATCTTTGGCGGGTAAAAAAAGGAATATGAATTGATGTACAGATACATAAAAAAAGAAAACTCTATTTTACTTATGTTCCCAGTGTTTACTGTACATTAATTTACTTCAAATTTTTTATTTAACTTTAACTTATACACAGGGAAAAAAATATTGGCTGTATCACCAACATGTCGTATCAGTGACCCAACTGCTAATGAAAATTTTTTCGTTTTTCTTTTTCTTTTTCAAACTACACACATAACTCCGACCACAAAAATAGAAGTTTTTGTCATAATGAGAGTGTTTTGTGTATTGTTGAAATATTTACATGGGCTTGCGTCAAAAAACATGTAGTAGTTTGGAAGTAGAAGATGCAAGATTTCGGTTCTTTGGCTTATATTTTTTAGAATAGAGAAATTCTTTAGGTCAGAGCCTACACCCCTCAAAATCTATCACCAATTACTTGTATTTAAAGAACTTTAAGCCACTGATCATGAACGAAAGGTACAATAGAATGAGACCAGAGTATTTGAATTGTTGGTTCGAACTGTCAAGTCAATCTAAAAATATAGTGATTCAAATTCTGTAAAAGAATTATGATGGTAGGAAAATCGGTATGAACTGGAATTTTTTTTGTTTGAACCGATGAACCCAAACACCCTAAACTTGAAGGATGCAGTTGGATCTCATATTAGTAAAAATAAATAAATAAATAAATCATACTGATTTCATAAAGAAGGGCAGAGACTGAGGAGCAACGCCGACCTCCGGTAAGCCAGGACTCCTTTCAGACTCAACGAAGCAGTAGAAAAGCTGCAAATCCTCCAGATCTCCCACGCCTACATACCTTATTTAGTTTTAGCACAAAAAAGATAATTAACATATAATTAATTAAGCTTATACGTGCTTTTTCATGACATGTAACGTAACAAAAATGGTTACATATAATTAGATAGTAAAAATAAGCTGTACTAGCCAAGTTTCAAGTTTGAAAGGAAGGTCGCATGGGACGTCCGACTGAGTGTTGACGATTGATTGGGAAGCCGTGTAATGCCCCGAAAATTAATTAAGTGGTTTTAGTGTATAAAATGGTGGGTTTATGTGCCAAATTATAATTTGAGCCTAATCCAAATATTTTGCAATGATATCTTGATAAATTTGACTTTTAAATTATTTGATCATTTCAATTTGTTATTTTGAATTTTTGAAACAAAACTATTTGTTAAATATCAAATACATCCTGTTTGAAAACTGTGTATCACACACAGCTTTCTCGTGTTGGTTTTACTCCCCTCTATTTAAACTCTCCCTCTTTCTCCTTTCCCCTCACTTTCTCATGCTCTCTCTCTCTATTCCTCTCTCTCTCATCTCACTCTCCCTACCTCCCCTTGTCTCTCTTCTTTTCTTAAATTTTTGAATCAAAAATCAAGTCAAGCTTCGGTTTTCAGTGGATTGAAGGCTTGGGAACGTGATTTAACAACCATAAACACAATTTAAAGCTTAGATTCAAGGTTAGTTTTCAAAATCTCAAACTTTTTCAATTTTTTAAATTTTCTAACATTTTGAAATTCAAGCTTTCTTAAGCTTAGAAAACCTTTAATCTAAGTTAGAGGAACTCAAAATAACTAGAATCTAAAATTAGTTTAAAGAAAAACGGATTTGTATCAAGATTTTTCATTTTTCCTCTCTTTTTCTATTCTCAGATTTTATTGGATTAATTTTTCGATGTAAATCTTGTTTAAATTAGTTTAAAAGTGTCCTATTATGTTTTCCTACCTTCTATGAGTGTTTTGTATGCTTGGGATTTGAGAAAACAGGTTGAAATTGAGAATTGAGCTCAGAAGGCTGAACTCAGGTTTTGAAAAATTTTAGAATTTCTCAGTTCGGTAGGCCGAACTTGAAGTTCGGTAGACCGGATTTATGAGTTTGGCAGGCCAGATTCATATGACTGACAGGCCGAAACTAAAAAAGTTTGGCCTACCGAACCTGGTTTGTCGGCAGGCCAAACTGTATAGTTCGGCAAGCCGAGCCAGAGAGACCAACAGGCCAACAAAACTTAGTGAAAATTTGTTATTTTTTACCCGTTTTTATTGTTTTAAACCTTGAAAGAGATTTTAAACTTCCAATATGATTTTGTGGACTTAAATGGCACACTAGGACACCATGAAGTAGATTAATAACATAGAATATCCTGAACTAGATGCTAATAGACTTAGTTTGTATATTTAAGGTCGTTCGTGGTTCCGCGGAGCTAACTTGTAGTGGACTGGGATTACGGTATGGGACACCGACACGAGTATAGAGGTAGGACTTCTACCCCTTTCTTTGGTAGCTAGGTTTTTAATTATTTTAGCCTTAAAGGAATTCTTCCAAAATGTTTTCACTAAATGACATAATGTTTTGAATGTTTTCAAAAAGGGTCGATTGGCCACAACATGTTTTCTTTCAAAATGATCATTTACAAATGATTCCCTTCAAAGTGATTTCTTTTGAAATGATTTCTTTTAAAACAAATATCAAGGAACACTTTAGATAAACTTCTTAACAATTTTCATTATTCATCAAGAATTTTATAATCATAATGAATCGAATAATAAATGTAATTGAGAATACCTGGTAACATAGGATTTAAATAATAATAAATACACATAAGGGCATGATGCCATGATCAGAGACCAGGTCGTGTAACGTGTGACCTTGGGGGCAAGTCCCAAAACTCAGCTGGGCCACTACGATGGTATATATATATATATATATGGTTTGTCCAAGAAAGATGAAAGGTACTTTCTAGATGAAATGTTTAATAGAATTTACTTAAATGAATTTATTTACTTCCTTAACTTTGTTTTCTAATTATTTCTTTGAAGGTAAATTTGTATTTCAGTTATTCATTTGTTTTTAAAAGCATAGTCCTACTGAGCCTTTCACTCACTTTTTATTTGTTTTTTAATTTTTCCCCTCTCGGTAGAATTCAGCTTAGAATCGACGGAGAGTCCACCAACCAGACTTGTGAGTAGTAGACGAACTAGTGTAGGTTATTTGGGTGAAATCAAACAAGGCATGTATTACTTTGACTTCTCTTTCTATTTTAGACTGTGGTTGTAATTTAATATTGTCGATACCATGTGTGTGCACACGTTGTGGGCTGATGGGACCTAACGCGTACCCTCCTTGCCCTCTCTATTATTTCATTTCTTTTTATTTCCTTCTTATCCATTTTCACTATTTTTAATAATTGATCAAAAGTTTTAAATTGTATCCCATTTTAATATAATTAATTAATTCCTTAAATTTTATATTTTTAACAAAAACTCAATTAAATTAGTCTAATCAATTGCTACGTCACCACCCGTACTTTAGAGCATAACCAAATGGTATCAGAGCTCAAGGTTATGAGCCTTGGGAATTTTGCACACATAGGTACGACAATGAATAGCCTTTGATAGTCCAATTTTGTCTCTAGAATTGAGAGAGAATGACACCTGGGCGTCATCCAGTTGTGGCTGGCGTAAGTTCCATGATTAAGGAATGTATAATATGGGCATCATTTGCTTTTGACAAATGGCAGCAAGGGTTAGGCTTGAAATTTCTAAGGCATGTTGCGAGCATGAGTGCCTCAAGGAGCTTAGGCGTGTGTTTACCCCAGCTTTCGATGGAAAATGAGGGTTCACAGGTGGCTGAAAACCAGTTAGAATTAGTAGCAAAACGTTTTAATACCCTTGGTGTACCAGTAGTGTGTTGAGTGGGATTCATGGCTTGTCAGTTGACAGGCAGTGCTGATACCTGTAAAAGTAAGCAAAGTATTTGGAGAATGGTAGGAGTATCAGTGGGGAAAGATTCAAAGAATTGTCTCGTGAGCGTTGTTTCTGCAGGGATGCAGAGACCAAAGGATCATCGGATTCTACTGGTTGGAATAGGGTGATGAGACAGTTCGAGAACATGAGGTTAAGTTTAATGAGTTGACCAAGTTTGCTCCGTTTACTATAGTATCTAATCGTGAAAAGTGTATCAAGTTCCAAGAAGGGCTTAATACATTCATTCAAAGCAACTGCTGGTCTTGCGACTTCAAAATTCTAGTAGGTTAGAGTTGTCAGCTCTATTGGTATGAGTAGATCATGCTTACTACTACGAGGATCAGGCGAGGACATCAAGAGGCTTAGGTAAAGAATCAGCATGGTAGCGTAGCAATGGAAGCAGCAGATCATCCAGTAGCAGACGAAGCAACCCTTGCCATTTTCATAGCAACCGGGACGCATTGGGAGGAGCTGTCCAGTAAGCAATGCTTGACAAGGATCTTAGACCAGAGAAGGTGTAAGATGTCAGCCTTAACCTTAGTTTTTATCTCCACCTCAGTAACTTCTTCGGTTTCAACTTCATTAGTTTCCTTCGCAGCAGTATCGGCCGATGAACCTAGGACGTGGCAGCGCTAGCAAAGGAAAAGGAAGAGGCTTCAGTTTGAGTTTGCATAGTAACTTAGGGAGTTCGGATACTCAGACCAGTGACGTGACGGTTGACAGTACAGTTTCAGTTTCTTAGTCTTTAGTTTTAGTTCTCTTTGATATTGGTGCCATTCATTCTCTTATTTTGAGTTCATTTGTACATGCCTTGGAAATTGAAATAGAGGAGTTTGATGAACCTTTAGTAAATACCTCACCCTTGGAGCGGGAGTGTGTGTGAACCATAGGTGTAAACCTTGTGAGGTAATGATTGGGGATGGGACCTTGAGAAGTAATTTGGCTATGATCCCCACGAGTACTTATGATTGAACTTAGGAATGGACGGGTTGTCCAAGAATGTGCAACTATAGTTGTCGCACTAAATAGGTAACCCTAGGGATCGATAGGGGGACGATGATCATTTACTAGGGTGGTAAAGATCGAGTAATGAGTGGGTAACTCGTGAAGATGTGTCTAGGTGTACGAGGGAAACCTAGCATGCTATACATCAATATGCATATATATATATATATATATATGTGTGTGTGTGTGTGTGTGTGTGTGTGTGTGTGTTTCTCTTAGATCTATGGGAGGAATCTGATGCTATAGGGAGAAATGTAACAACATCAGTAGCTAATGAGTTTAAGGATGTCTTCCCCGATAGGTTATCGTGATTAGCATCGCATCGAGAGGATTAAGTTGGTACCAAGTTATTCTTGAGGATCGCTTTGATTTTCATAGCACCGTGTCATTTGGCGCTAGCAGGAATGAGGGAATTAAGGAAACGACTTCAGGAACTTACGGGTAAGGGATATATTCAGGATTGCATTAAATACGTCAGTTTCGTTTACCAAGAGGCACAATGGTACGCTCAGGTTGCGCATTGGTTATTGGTAGCTGAATCTAGTCACCGTGAAGAACGAATATCCCAGGCCTAGGATCGATGAGTTATTTGACCAGCTAGGAAGTTCTCGACATCTCTCGAGATCATATTTGCCATCCGAAAGCACCAGCTGCATGCCCATAAGGTCAAGTTTGAAGCATATCATTTTGAGTAAGGCGTCTCAATAGATTTGTCTAAGATTGAGGCTACAGTACAGTGGGGGACGACTAAAGATTGCGGCTGAAATTTACAGCTTTTTAGGACTTGTTGGGTATTGCAAAAAAGTTTGCGAAGGGTTTTCTAAAGGTAGCGGCTTCATTGACGCAATTGATCAGGACAAGTGATAGGTTTGAATGGGACGAAGGATGTAGATATGCTTTCCAATAGTTGAGAGATCAGTTGACTACCACTTCTGCACTGGCTACATCAAACAGTGACGAGTTTTATGAGATCTACACCATTGTAGTAGGACAAAGGCTTGGATGTTTGTTGATGCTGCATAGACAAGTTGTGACTTATTGATTGCAATAGTAAAAGCCTCGTGAGTAGGACTTCCCTACTCATGATTAGAGCTCGCCGTAGTGATTTACGCTTTGAGGGATCTAGAGAAGCCACTTGCTAGAGTGATATTTCAGGTATTCTTGGATCATTAGGGCTAGAGTTGGCAATAATCATGTTCATGTTATGTTCGTGTCGGTATATTTACAGCACAATACGTTTAGCCCAAACACGACCATGGCACGATTAATAAACATGCCAAAAATACAAACACAAACACGACAAGCCTATGGCACGCATAACACAACACGGCATGATTAACACGATTATTAAACGTGCCGTGACGGATTGACATGATAATAACACGCATATGACATGTTTATGACCCAATTAACTAAAAATTTAAAAAAAATAAAAAAAATTTAATTTTTTTTTAAAAGCCAATGAAGAAAATTAACAAAAACACAATATCTAATTAATACTATACAACTATAAATATTTCAAATATTTTTTTTAAGTTTAAATGTGTTATAAATGGACGGGTCATGTCGTGCCGTGTTAACACGTTTACAGCCCGTTTAATTAAACGTGTTAAGGCATGTTTAGCATGTTAGCATGAATCTAGCCCATTTATTTTTGTGTTATTCATGTCAACTCATTTATGACACAATTAATAAATGTGCGGCCCTTTATCTCGTGTCGTTTTCATATCGTATCATCGTGCGTGTCTGAAATTGCTGGCCCTAATAAGGGCTCAAGGTATTTGTTCACTCAGAGAGATTCAAATTTGAGGTAGCAATGGTAGGTTAAGTGTATAAGGACTAGGATATCTCGCTACAGTTTCATTCAGGTAGGGCCATCGTGGTTGTAGACATGCTCAACAGGAGGTCTTAAGAGATTCGCACATATCTGGCACTAAAGGACTAGTGAGAGATGCTACCATGAGCAAGAATGGGCCGCAGTACCATGAAGACTTCGATTAGGCATCGGTGTTTTTCAAGTATTCGATTTTAGCACTTGTTCGGATGGTGAGGCAAAATTAGTGGCGAGACCAATATCTTCAAGGACCGTGGACGCGAATGTAGGCTGGGGAGCAGTTTGAAGATAGGAGGTGTTCCTACCAATGGATCGTTGTAGTCTTAGGGAACGTCTGGCAGTGTCTGCAATCGAGGGAGCGATGAAAGCCTTAATGAATGAAGCTTGCAAGTTTCAGTTTGCCATTCATCTAAGAAGCACGAAGATGCATTGCGTTTTTCAGGGGCAATACTAGTAAAAAATGCCTGAAGAAAAATGTTTAAGCATACATGGCCAAGTGCATGATTTGTCTATAGGTGGCGGCCAAGCATAAGAAGCCCGCTGTTTAACTTCAGCATGAGAGCATGTCGTGGCAGATTTCTTCTTTAGGTTGCCAAGGACAATGCAAGGATGTGATGCGATTTGGGTCGTCGTTGGCAAGTCGACAAAATTGATGCGTTTTATTCCCATTAGGTCCTAGTGTTTGCAACGAGTTCTTGGAGGAGCATTTAAGAAGCTTTGGACATAGACTTAGGTTCCAGTGCGACTTTTCATTCTCAGACCGATAGGCAGTTGCTTGAGGTATTTAGATTTTTAGAGGCACATTGCATTCACGTGTATTGGATTTTTGCAGGAATTGGAAACGACATTTGCCTCTGGTGGAGTTGGGTACAACAGTAACTATCAAGTAGGCATCAAGATGTTACCGTTCGAAGCACCATGTGGATAGCCACATCGATCATTGGTGGGTCAGGCAGAATTGAAAGGTAGGATCATTTTGGGACCTAAAGAGACGCTGACCCTTAGAATTCAAGGTAGGGGATTCCGTTATCTCAAAGGCTTCACTGTGTAAGTGAGTTTTGCATTTCAGTGTATGAGGGGAAAATGCATTGAGGTACGTTAGGTTGTTCAAGATTCTCAATGCGTTGGAGCAATCGTTTATTGCCTTGATTTTCCTCCTAAACTCTGTCATGATCATATAATATTCTGTACGTCGGTGCTTTAGAATGTTTGCTCAAGTCAAGCAAGATCGACTCAACTCGTAATGTGCAGATTTAGAAAGACATAAGCTACTAAGAGGTGCTGGCTTAGGTTCTCGACCAAAAAGTGATAGATTTAAGGTGTTGTGAGATTCCGTTAATGAATGTTGTGTGGTAGCACCATAGGATTGATGAGACAACTTGGAAATCAGGGTTAATTATGTGGGAGTCATATCTGCATTTATTTTGTACTTAAGTTGGTTTTCAAATTTTGACGACAAAATTTTTTTTAGGGGTGGAGAGCTGTAACACCCCGAAAATTAATTAAGTGGTTTTAGTGTGTAAAATGGTGGGTTTGTGTGCCAAATTATAATTTGAGCCTAATCTAAATATTTTGCAATGATATCTTGATAAATTTGACTTTTAAATTAATTTGATTATTTCAATTTGTTATTTTGAATTTTTGAAACAAAACTATTTGTTAAATATCAAATACATCCTATTTGAAAACTGTGTATCGCACATAGCTTTCTCGTGTTGGTTTTACTCCCCTCTATTTAAACTCTCGCTCTCTCTCCTTTTCCCTCACTTTCTCACGCTCTCTCTCTCTTCTCCTCTCTATCTTGTCTCACTCTCCCTACCTCCTTTTGTCTCTCTTCTTTTCTTAAATTTTTGAATCAAAAATCAAGCCAAGCTTTGGTTTTCAGTGGATTGAAGGCTCGAGAACATGATATAACAACCATAAACATGATTCAAAGCTTAGATTCAAGGTTAGTTTTCAAAATCTCAAACTTTTTCAATTTTTTAAATTTTTTGGCATTTTGAGATCCAAGCTTTCTTACGCTTAGAAAACCTTTAATCTAAGTTAGAGGAACTCAAAATAACTAGAATCTAAAATTAGTTTGAAGAAAAATAGAATCAAGATTTTTCATTTTTCCTCTATTTTTCTATTTTTAGATTTTATTGGTTTTTTGAATGTAATTCTTGTTTAAATTAGTTTAAAAGTGTCATACTATGTTTTTCTATCTTCTATGAGTGTTTTGTATGCTTGGGATTTGAAAAAACAGGTTGAAATTGAGAATTGAGCTCGGGAGGCCGAGACTAGGATGAAAAATTCTAGAATTTCTCAGTTTGATAGGCCAGATTCATGAGTTCGACAGCTCAGATTCATACTACCGGCAGGCCAAACCTGAAAAAGTTTGGCCGACTAGACCTGGTTTACTGGTAGGCCGAACTACACAGTTCGGTAGGCCAAGCTAGAGAGACCAGTAGGCCGACCGAGCTTAGTGAAAATTTGTCATTTTTTACCCGTTTTCATTGTTTTGAACCCCGAAAGAGATTTTAAACTTCCAATATGATTTTGTGGACTTAAATGGCACACTAGGACATCATGAAGTTGATTAGTAACATAGAATATCTTGAGCTAGATACTAATAGACTTAGTTTGTATATTTAAGGTCGTTCGTGGTTCCACGGAGCTAAGGTATAGTGGACCGAAATTACGGTGTAGGACACCGGCACGCATATTGAGGTAGAACTTCTATCCCTTTTTTTGGTAGCTAGGTTTTTGATGATTTTAGCCTTAAAGGAGTTCTTCCAAAATGTTTTCAATAAATGACATAATGTTTTGAATGTTTTCAAAAGGGGTCTATTGGCCACAACATGATTTCTTTCAAAATGATCTTTTACAAATAATTCCCTTCAAAGTGATTTCTTTTGAAATGATTTCTTTTAAAACGAATTTCAAAGAACGGTTTAGATAAACTTCTTAACAATTTTCATTATTCATCAAGAATTGTATAATCATAATGAATCGAATAATAAATGTAATTGAGAATACTCGGTAACATGGGATTTAAATAATAATAAATACACATAAGGGCATGATGCCATGATCAGAGATCGGGTTGTGTAGCGTGCGACCTTGGGGACAAGTCTCGAAACCCAGCTAGGCCACTACGGTGGTGTATATATATATATATATATATATATGGTTTGTCCAAGAAAGATGAAAGGTAGTTCTTGGACGAAATGTTTAACAGGATTTACTTAAATGAATTTATTTACTTACTTAACTTCGTTTTCTAATTATTTCGTTGAAGGTAAATGTTTATTTCAGTTATTCATCTGTTTTTAAAAGCATAGTTCTACTGAGCCTTTCGTTCACTTTTTATTTGTTTTTAAATCTTTCCCCTCTAGGTGGAATTCAGCTTAGGATTGACAGAGAGTCCACCAACCGGACTCGTGAGCAGTAAAGGAACTAGTGTAGGTTATTTGGGTGAAATCAAACAAGGCATGTATTACTTTGACTTCTCTTTCTATTTTGGACTGTGGTTGTAATTTAATATTGTTGATACCATGTGTGTGCACACGTTGTGGGCCGGTGGGACCCAACGTGTACCCTCCTTGCCCTCTCTATTATTTCATTTCTTTTTATTTCCTTCTTATCCGTTTTTATTATTTTTAATAATTGATCAAAAGTTTTAAATTGTATTATATTTTAATACAATTAATTAATTCCTTAAATTTTAAATTTTTAACAAAAACTCAATTAAATTAGTCTAATTAACTGCCACATCACCACCCGTATTTCAGAGTGTGACAAGCCATGGTGACGGCAATCAACGGCAAGATTGATAGAATCTCGTGCTTGTTAATGTGCGATAAGCCAACATGAATTTGCATCGACATTTTTACCCTCTCCAACTAATCAGAAGATTTCGGACATGAGCATTAATTGTTGGAAGGTAAATATATATGTACGAAAATTGGTTTTGAGCAAATGGCTATCCGAAGACACCAAACATGAAGTTTTTGTAGGGGACGTAAAAGTGTGGCAAATATATAGATGGGCAGCACAATGGTTGTTCTTTTATTATTATAATAATCATTATTATTTCACGTGGGGTAGGCAGTTCCATGTGAGCGCTATCTCTCTCTCTCTCTTTTTTTTTTTTGTCTTCCAATGTGCACGTTCTAAACTACACATAATGACGTGAATTCATTGAGAAAGACAAAAAAGGGGACGTCGCTGTTTTCTTTTCTATATGTGGATAAGAAATCATGTAACGTTTGCTTTTTCTCATCTAAAAAAAAAAAAAAAAAACTAGGGGATGGTTTACGGGATATGTCTCAGGTTCGATCATGGAAAAAAAACATTGCAAATTAAAAAAAAAAAAAAAAAAAAAACGTTGCTCGTTATCCTTAATTATGAAGTTGCAAAAAAAAAAAAAAAAAGGCATTGGATAGCATCTGGAGGTGCGGATCGATGGTCTGGACACGAGGTGGCACATTTGGGGTTGTAATTAATTTTGTTTGAAAACTCCTTCGTGGTCTTTTTAGATTAATAATATACCTGTTTATTAACGTCCTTATTTTCAATTGAATTGTGATCGACGGTGTGAGGATGTTTCTGGCCGGATATTATAGTAAATACCGTAAAGGTTTTATTTTTTATGTAATTTTGCTTCCTTTTTAGAATTATTTTTTTTCGTGAAAACTGACCAATGATGTAAGGTTGCACGACTACGTAACATTTGATATTAGCATAGCAACATATAAATTATACAGAAGATAACATCTATATCATATCCCAGTAATTTAAGTCCAAATTATTCTTTGGGAACTGAATGGCACCGCTAAACTTCATTTGAACCAAAAAAAAAAAAAAAAAACAAAGACACTCCTGAACAACGCACGCTATCTCCACCGCGTAAGACAATCTCGAAGAGGTTCCAGCCTTCTTCGGCTTTGGGGAAGATTTCGTGTCCTAACTCAAAATGGAGAGTTTGGCATCCTCAAAATCAACACTTTTTTGGCGTCATCATTGTCATTGTCACTACCAACGGTTGTTCGGTCAACGCTCTATGCTCGCGAAGCTTGCTACAAAGCTGGGATCTATGGTGGCGCCAGCTAGGGAGGTGCAGTGAGCGTGGGAACAGGATGGTGTTTTTGGAGGTGGTGGCGTTCTACGACGGTTTGAAAGCTATAGTTTGGATTTATTGAAAGAATATAACTGTAACACCCCGAAGTTAATTAAATAGTATTAAGAGTGTTAAATGGTGAATTAGTGTGCCATGATGAGTGTTTTAAATTTAATTTGATTATTTTGTGAAAATTAAGAAAACTTTGTGTTAATTTACTCTTTTAGTGATTTTTAATTATTCTAAATTGTTTTTGATTGTTAATTTAAGTTTTAATAAAACAATTTGATTTGAAAACAGAGTGTGGTTGCACACAGTTTTATGCAACTGCTTTTCTCTCTCTTCTTCTATTTATTTCACTTTTTCTCTCTCTCTCCTCATTTCTCCCGATTCACTCTCGCTCATTCTCTCTCTTCTCTTCCTCTCTCGGGTTCTCTCGTTCTCTCTCTCAATCTCTCAAAATTTTTGAAACAAATCACGTTTTCAAGCTTCGGGCTAGGAGATCGAAGGCTCGGGAACAAGATTCAACGACAAAAACGACGTTTTCAAGCTTTGATTCGAGGTTAGATTTTAAAATTCAAAGTTTTTCTATTTTTCAAGATTTTCTTGCATTTTGAAATTTTGGAGTTTCTAA